>CM017572.1:6545565-6813969 GCA_007844125.1 Sinonovacula constricta
CACTCAAAACAGTTCATGTCAGTTATGTACATTCAAAGCAGCTCATGTCAGTTACATACATTCAAAACAGCTCATGTCTGTTATGTACATTCAAAACAGCTGATGTCAGTTATGTACACTCAAAACAGTCAAAGCAACTCATGTCAATTATATACAGTCAAAGCAACTCATGTCAGTTATATACAGTCAAAGCAACTCATGTCAGTTATATACAGTCAAAGCAACTCATGTCAGTTATGTACAGTCAAAGCAACTCATGTCAATTATATACAGTCAAAGCAACTCATGTCAGTTATATACAGTCAAAGCAACTCATGTCAGTTATATACAGTCAAAGCAACTCATGTCAGTTATATACAGTCAAAGCAACTCATGTCAGTTATATACAGTCAAAGCAACTCATGTCAGTTATATACAGCCAAAGCAACTCATGTCAGTTATATACAGTCAAAGCAACTCATGTCAGTTATATACAGCCAAAGCAACTCATGTCAGTTATATACAGTCAAAGCAACTCATGTCAGTTATATACAGTCAAAGCAACTCATGTCAGTTATATATACAGTCAAAGCAACTCATGTCAGTTATATACAGTCAAAGCAACTCATGTCAGTTATATACAGTCAAAGCAACTCATGTCAGTTATATACAGTCAAAGCAACTCATGTCAGTTATATACAGTCAAAGCAGCTCATATCAGTTATGTACAGGTAAGACAGCTCATGTCCGTTATGATCTGTTAAGGCAGCTCATGTCAGTTATGTGCATTTAAAGCAGCTCATGTCAGTTTTATACAGTTAAAGCAGCTCATGCCATTTATGTACATTCAAAACAGCTTATGTTAGTTATATATATATTAAAAGCAGCTCATGTCAGTTTTGTACGTTACTTGCATGTCTGTTATGACACCAGCTTCGACTAATGTCCTTGTGTTCTTTTTCCTTTCGTTTAAAGTTCACTAGTATTCGTATAATTTTCTGTTAATTATATTTTCTTTTTTCAAAAAAGTTTATCAGCATATAATATATTTCTTTTTTACTGTAATTTAAAGACTAAAACATGTTGCATACATTTAAGGAATACACACTCCTGTGAAAACAGTCCCACTGGATATGTATTAATCCCAATAGAATATTTCCATACAGTTACATCTCAGTATCTTTGATATTTTCATGATCACCGATGAAAGTATTTGACTGCAGAGGTAGACGGCGGACGGACTGACCGATTGTCCGAGTGAGACACGGACGGACGGCACAGGCGACTATATCTTCACTTCTCTTAGAGAAGCATTAAACGCCCTCCATTGATTCGCCTAAAAAGTTAAAACATTTTGTGTGAAAATATTTTCCACCTTTTTTGGACTTGTGAGGAATTAGTACGAATTCATCACACATGTGACATGCGTATGTGTGAAAATTCTGGTTCGACAGGGCACTTATATATCATGGTTAGGTTCACTGGAGTAATTTAAGAGTATAAAGTTGACGATGAAAATGTGCTGTGCTTGTTGTAATTGTATTGTACATTTTACAACTAAAGCGACTTAATTTCTAGGCTTTACTAAGTGACATTACCTTACAAATAGGTATAAGCCCATTAAATAGCTTTATTACATGTATTGCAATGATACACATTTTATATACATTTTGCAAACAAGAGATTTAATTTAAAAAGAAAGATGTAAGGTTCATTCCAAGTGAAGCATAGAGGTAGGAAGAGGACAATTACGATACGGAAATAAGATATTTTTTCAACCTGAAGCCGTCTAACAAAACCACGTCAGTAGCTATAAACACGTTCCCTCAGGTAATGGCAAGTAAACCATTAGTGTTAACGACCATACAAACCGCTCATAAAAAGTTGAGTGGCAAAGGTGAGAAGTAAAATGTTAGCAAGATTAAGGTTTGTTTACATGTCGTTGGAGTACGTTTATGATGTTGTTGTTGCTCCTGTTGGTGGTGGTGGTAGTGGTGTTATTTTAGTATAAAGGTTACATAACTGTATACCAGCCTGCATAATTGGTTCTCTGTTTATGTTTTCCTTAACGCTTGTACCAATCATATTTATATAAACCATAAATGAGACATGATTCTGCAAGTATGGCCAATTATGCATCAAATGTACAAATCTACTTTCATTATGTAATTATAATAATTACTTACTTACTTAATCCTTTTCGCTACGCGTGGAGCATAGGACTTTCACCACAGCACGCCATTTGGTTCGCTCAATTGCATGGTCTTTGGTTTTTCCCCATGACATCTTTGTCTTGTGGAGCTCAATGTCAAGGGTTCTACGCAAGTGTTTTTTGGCTTTCCTCTTCGCCTGGTGCCTTAGGATTCCAATCAAGCGCTTGTCTGGCTATGTTGGGCTGTTGTCTGCACATGGTGTGAAACAATCCTTCTCCATGTCTTCTGTAAGATGGAGTTTGTGACCGGCTGCTGTCCTGTCTTCGCCCATAGCTCTCGGTTGGCGATTCTGTCTGGCCACCGTATCTGCAAGATCTGCCTCAAGCATGTGTTGATGAAGACTTGCAACAGTCAGTCGGCAAAAGGGGCCGACAAGTATCCACATTTCTAAGCCTTCGCGATATAGATCGCGTTTTAACTGCCTTATAATACTTCACATAGCTAATAAACATTACAATTTCATTCTGTAAAATATTTTTAGAACAAAAACCACACTCAGCCTACTATCTGGAGGATATGATGTAAATTCTCAAAATTGGATCAACGTTCTTCAATATTAATGGTGTTACATCCAGCGTAAAAGGAGTCAATGGTGATGTTTACATGAGAATTATATTGCTCTATATGTCTTTTTGAACATGTAAAAACTTATCCACCACAACAAATTTGTATTTGATTCCTGGGCATTCAAATGAAATTAAAATGAGACAAAACTTATGTTTTAACTCTTCATAGAATTGATTAGAAAGAGGGCCCATATTCAACCGCTGAAAAAAAGAAAGACTAAAATTCCTCTGACTTCTTATTGTCACGCAATTTTTTGACTAAAGGTGACATTTTGCAATAATTGATACTACTTTATCAATAGGCAATGTGAGTTATTTTCTCAGAATCAATACCCAGAAACTTGATTTTTGTTGTTGGTTTGAGAACATATCTCTCTTGTTGACTCGAAAGCAGGCATATTTAGTAATTCTCTAGTGTCTTTCACATGTTCTAAACACATTTTATACGTTTCATGCACAATCAATGAATCATCAGTAAAACTAAACCTAATATACCAGTTCTGTCCCCAAAATGCTTTAAATAGTTCTTTAAATAATCTAGGTGCACAACAAATGCCATTAGCAAACATGTATTCTAGAACAGTTTTCTTTCCAATGCCACTTTTAGCCATCTTTGTTGTTCCTGAGCTACTGGAACAGAACAATATCAGACTATCATCAAGCTATGTAGTTTCCCCTTTTATAGAGGATTCAAACTTTGATCCGCCTCCTTTAAGGTATTTCATGATGTGGCCTCTATTTACGTCCAAGAAAGAGTCTCTACCACCCGCGACCTACCGAAAAAGTTCTCCTGATGTCCTAATATCTTAAACGTCTTTCCTACGTCATAACCATAGATCAGGTCAATATTTCCTTTTGAGAACACAATCGATGGTTGTCTATGTTCAACTCTCTCTCTCTCTTTCTCTCTCTCTTTCTCTCTCTCTTTCTCTCTCTCTCTCTCTCTCCCTCTTCCTCTCTCTCTCTCTCTCTCTCTCTCTCTCTGTCTCTGTCTCTGTCTCTCTCTGTCTCTCTGTCTATCTCTGTCTGTCTGTCTGTCTGTCTCTGTCTCTCTGTCTGTCTGTCTCTGTCTCTCTGTCTATCTGTCTCTCTGTCTCTGTCTCTGTCTCTGTCTCTCTGTCTCTTTCTCTCTCTCTCTCTGTCTCTCTCTGTGTCTCTCTGTCTCTCTCTGTCTCTCTCTGTATCTCTCTGTCTCTCTCTGTCTCTCTCTGTCTCTCTCTGTCTCTGTCTCTCTCTGTCTCTCTCTGTCTCTCTCTGTCTCTCTCTCTGTCTCTGTCTCTCTCTGTCTCTGTCTCTCTCTCTCTCTGTCTCTCTCTGTCTCTCTCTCTCTGTCTCTCTCTGTCTCTCTCTGTCTCTCTCTGTCTCTCTCTGTATCTCTGTCTCTCTCTGTCTCTCTCTGTCTCTCTCTGTCTCTGTCTCTGTCTCTCTCTGTCTCTGTCTGTCTCTCTCTCTGTCTCTCTCTCTCTCTCTGTCTCTCTGTCTCTCTCTCTCTCTCTCTCTCTGTCTCTCTCTCTCTCTCTCTCTTGTATATAGCTGTTCTGAAGTTGTTTATGACACGTCAAAATCAACAGCATTTCAAACATGTCGAGTTCTGGCATTGAATACAATCTTGAATTTTTTGGAACTATCTATTGGATAATTGCATTTCTTCCAAAATTATCTATTTAGTCTAGTTTTTTCAATTTGCGATTTGCAGTTCCACCAAAAGCTTGCGATAGAGTCTTGAAATTTGCATCTGCCAGTTAATCATTTTAGCTCAAATATTCCATTAAAACATAAATGCAATACTATCTTCTTTAGATAATAAAGAATGAAAAACAATTATTGTGTCTTTCTAACTGCTAACCGACTGCATATGCTGGTAGTAATGACACTTAAATAAAGCTATCACGGCTTTTGTTCATAATTGAGAAGGAGAAATTGTTGTCAAAACAAAAAGACTGTGTACGTTTTAGTTTTAACACATTCTAGAAGACATACAAATGTGCATTGTGGAACAGTCACACTATTCTGATTACCATGAACGGATAAATAAGAATGCGTAGGGCATACCAACATAGGGGTAACGATACGCACAAGATAAATGAACGTTTACCGGGCGATGAAAGCCCCACGAACGGGCGATCTAAAAGGAAACATTGAGTTTTTTTAACATATTTGCTCAAACAACATTTTATAACTTTGTAATACATTATATTCGCAAATAAAACGCCTTTCTACTAAGTACAAAAATGCAATAAATGGAGTATTGCCTTAATAAAATCTAATTGAGAAATTAATACAAAAAATGGTATTGGCTAGTATTATGATTGCTATAATGAAAACATAAAAGACAACTGATGTGTGATTGCCATCACCTTTTTTACAGTATCGTGCGTTGAAATGCGGTTTTTGTCAGTTTGTTTAAGAAAGCACATAGTTCTAGAACATAATTTATCTGGTTCTATCTGTTATGTGTTTGTTAACACATATAAGCCTATCGGACATCAACGAATGCCGGTCGAAATTGAAACAGAGAAGGGCTATACGATTTGCGGAGAAAATGCATAAACATCGAATAACCAACAACCACAAGTTTTGAACTTTCTCAAAACTTACCACCGGATTCAAAAGACATTTTTGGTCAAGGAATATATTTGCCGAATGAGTAATAAACATAAGAGGAATGTACCCGTTGATTATCTGTTTGTGTTCTCCAGTGTAGTTTGCCTAAGAATAGTGACACTTCGTGTTTTGGTTAGAGGATTTGCTCTAAAATACATTTTGATGTTAAATAATTTGCTTATTTTGGACTATTGTCGCTTAGATATCACTTACAATTCATATTTCACTTTCAAATAAAGGTCATATCAGGTCATGGTAAATAATATGATTTGTCGCTTAAAAGCGATTATTATATATCGCTTTCATAAACTTAAACATTTTATTACGGAATGTAAAATGTTTATTGTCAAGATTTCCAGGGAAAAGTGTTGCTCATTTATTTGATCCAGAGCTGATGTCGTGCTCGCTAAAAAATTGTCGGAATCTTCATCGGACAACGATATCGGTGCTAGAGTCGTAAAACATAATGACGTCCTTAGCGAGACATTTTAAGAAAATTTATAATGGCATAAAGGAACATTAGAAATGTTTTGATGCAAAATATTTCAAAATTGACTTAAACGAATGCGACAATAGCAAATATACTGTGAAATTTATTACAAATCTTTTATCATCTGATTAATTAATATAAAAAATGTTTGACAATATCATCTCTACCAAAAAAAACCATAACAGCTGTTTGGTGAAATCGCCGGCCATTTCCAAATTAAATTACCAAATTAAACGTTTTAGAGTGTTGAAATATTAAAAAGTCAGAGGTATCAATGTGTTGAGAAAATGTCAAGAATCGTCCGTGGCAACTGGAGACCCCGTGTTCGTGCTGTCTATCGCCCGTGGCAGCTGGAGGCTCCGTGTTCGTGCGAGTTGCCATGAGGGTGATTGGTTTCGATGGTCTCAATGTGGGTAAAGAGCTGAAAGAGGAAACAAAACTGTGGTGATTGTTTTGTTGTTTTTGTTGTTTTGTTGTTGTTGTGTTTGTTTTTTTGTGTTGCTTTTTTATTGTTTTGATTGCCGTTGTTGTTTTTGCTTAGATAATGTTGGTCCGTGCGTTTGTATGTGTGTATATTTTATATTCTTGCTGTTGTTGTGGTTGAAATGATGGTGGCGGTAAAGTTTGCGTTTTAAGTAGTTGTCATGGTCGTTGTTATTGCTGTTGTCGTACATTACATTGTCTGATATGTTTTAATTTTAATATAAAGTCTTAGTCTACTTTAAGCTATATTGCTCGATTGCTCGTTCAACTGATTTGTTTCAGTTTTACCTGACATGATATATAATATACACTGTAACAATATTAATGTTTCGCTCAATTTATGTTAGCCCTTGGCTAATAGCATACTGCTTTGTCTTCGACAATTTAAACTGGCCTCCAAAATATGTCTCTTTAAATTTACAGTAAGTTAGAGTATTTTCAACGTGAATACATACTGCCACGAAGTAGTCAATAAACTCGTTGTCTATCACTAGTCCATCGCCTGAAAAGAAAGAAATTCGATAAATACAATGTTATAAGAAATATATAGAACTATATACGACACACACTTTATATTTATTTAACTTAAGTCAATCAACGTAAGTGTATGGCGTATATATTCGCGTACATAGATGGAGGTGTACCTTGTTGTGACTAAATATAGTTTCAAAATTGCTGAAATCCTTATGATCACCCAGTCTTAACACAACACCTTAATAAGAGGACAGCATGTTTATATATACATGTAATCTACAGGTCAAAGGTTATTTGACTAACTTAATGCGGTTAAACAACAATCAACTTTGTAGCACACACAAATGCCAATTCGACCAGCTGTGACCTCTTAGGACATTAGATTTCCCATTATAATCAGTTTTTAATAAATGTTTTAAGATATGACCTAGAGCATTATACAGTTGTCTGAAACATTTCTTGTAAGTTAGTATTCAACATTTCTGCGGCTTAAATAGCATTGTAAAAAAACGGAAATGGGAGGTAGGACTACATTCGCCTGATAAAGTACATAAATATACAGTTATAAACAAATGGCCATATTTACTTTGACAAACGGTAAAATTAAAAGTAAGCTTGCATTCACCTGAAAAAAACAACGTAAAAAAGAAGTGTGACTGTATTCTCCTTGACAAAAAAGGAAATATGTGTAAGAAAAAAAAGACACATTTGCCTCAAGAAAAACGTAAATACAAAGTGTTCGCCTGGCTAGAGCGGAAATACGAAGTGAGGCTGTATTCACCTTGCCAATAAAGTATGTATATACGTTTTGTGGCAATTGTAGCATTGGCAGTGACGTTAATACGAAGTGAGGCTGTATTCACCTTGCCAATTAAGTATGTAAATAAGTTTTGTGACCATTTTCGCATTGGCAATTACATAAATACGAAGTAAATATACATTCTCCTTAAACCATAAATGCGAAGTGTAACTTTATCCGACTTTAGACTAACGTTAATACAAAAAAAGAGCCACATTCTCATTGACAATAACATAAATGCAGAGAATGGCGTTATGTCCTTTGAAAATAACGCAAAATACGAACCAGGGCTAAATTTCATTTGAAATTACGTAATTATCAAAATATTGTCAGAGGAAAATTTCAAATAAGGTTTTTGAAGATTTATCTGGAATGCGAAACATTTGTGCGGAGGATTGACAAAAGATTTTATCCGGTTAAACAGTATCCGGGATTGGTGGTTTTTGTGTGGGTTGACCGTCAGGGAAGACATTTGTCTGGCGCTATTCGGGGAAATAGAATTTTTTTCCAAAATAAGATTTGTCCCAGGGATTTTGTCTTTTTTCTGACCCCTTACCATTTGTATCCATAGCGTTGAAGAATTGCTGGTAGTCGTTAAGGTCCAGATGGTGATCCCCGTTGAAATCCCAGGCGTCAAACAAGTAGTGGCCTACCTGATAGAGATCAGGGTCCACGTCACAAATGTAAGTCGTGTATTCCTGTCTACTTTCTCTACCATCATCTGAAACAACAAAGATGACCGAGCAGTCAAAAACGTGGTCAAGGACGAGCCTCTTCTCGGCGTTTGTTCGAACACTCAAACCGTTTGAGCCGTCGTTTGAAAACTGTTAGCCCCTTACAGCATACGTACAATTCTTAGGCCGGGCGCAAATACATTTTGACGATTGGTACGATACAGTACAATTCGTTTACTCCCCAATCTAACATTGTTATGCACTTTTCCTTTTCAACATGTTTTCTTTATAAGCGCATAAATTTGTAATTTTTATTGATTTATTTTTAATTCTATATAACATTTTGGGCTTTTGACAACAGTTATGCATTGTTTTTAAAATAAAAACCTTTTCCCAAATTCTTGTGATTTTACTAACCCATTAAAAATATAAATGACTAAATAATGATAGACTTATAACCTGAAATATAAACATATCCTATATTTTTAGATACAGCTTGTGATTCTTCTAAAGATGGCACAATCTTGCTATAATGAAGGGTCTTTCCCATTAATAAGAGGAACAGTTTAATTAGTTGTTTAATATGGTTTTACAAAGTTGGTCTGATCACAACTAAAAATTACAACAGCTATGTTCATAGCTTTAAATGTAGACAAAAATGATGAGCCTTTCAGTCAATGACGGTCGTAGTCATAATTGCTCAACAGATTTCTAATAAGATTTATCTAAAATGTCGATGTCTGCACACAATTACAACATGTTCATTTATTCAAATAGATTGACGAAAATAAGCCTTACGGTTTTTGTCGTATCGGTCGAAGATGATTGTGAGTTCAGACATGGTAATGCTGCCATCCTGGTCGAGGTCTTCACTGAGAAACATGGCGTGGGCGTACAGCGAAAATGGCTTGAGTTTCGACATGTCGATGCTGAGGAATGTGCAAATAGGAAAAAAACTGTATTAATTCTTCTCTTATCATGTTGGTGCGGGTTTACTGAAAAATAATAGTATACTAGTAATAATAGTAAACAAACTTGAAAGTAAAATTATGTAGAAACAAATGATATAGTTTTAATTGTGATTAGTGAGCATCTGTCATCTAGTGGTTAAGACGTCTCTGTCGATGGATTCCGGGTTTATATCACCGACTGACCACGTAATGTTTATGAGCAAGAGCTTGTACTGCACACTGCTCCAAGAAGATACTACAAGAGGACTAATTCTATGCTGAAAACAGGCAATCGAAAAAAAGGTTAGTTTGATAAACTTGCTTCCTTATCGACTATAAACAAACAAGATAAGATTTTATAGTCGACTAAAAATAGATTTTATGTAAGTGTTATAAGATTTGTGTTTTAGAGCTAAATCTATCCCTAATGATGACATGGTAGATTTGAGTATAGGTGGTGTAAAAAAAAGGTACAAAAATATACTAACCCTTATGTGGGGTAAGATATGTAAGGATAAAGGGATGAATTTACCCATATGCGATTGTACACAGTCCCAGCAAGATGGCGACACAGGTAGTTTTCATGCTTGGATCTAGAACACAACGGAAAACAAACTTTAAACCGCAAAAATATCCCTCCATTATCAGTCACTATTTGATGACAGCATATATGATTTTACATACCAGAATACCATTTGTGTTAAAATAATTTAAAAGTAATTTAAGCAATAAACGTCACGTATATGCAATTTCCAGACAGACTGAAAAAGCATGCGATAAATGTTAGTAAGTTAAATGCCACCAATCTTTATGGCTTTGGTTTTACTTTCATATTTCGACAATTTCATTATATTGACCTCAAGCTATGTGAGGTGGAGGATACTTCAGTGTGCAACAGCTGACGTAACGCATATCAACAGACAAGCTTTCTTTTTAATTATCTAAAACATGTATATATTCGTGTTATTTTCGCACTGGCTTAAACTTAGCCAGTACCTCCTATAGTTATAACATATGGTGAGGTCATGTATGGAAGTACGACGCTTTGCAATTAGTCATTTCTATGTAAATATTTGCTCTTCGTTTAACTAGATTTCATACACGTATTAGTGTTGTCAAAAACGTATTCAATGAACAAACAAAGAAGAATTCCATTTATTCATACATATCATTTTGTTACTATTTTAAACATAACAAAACATCGCACCCTATAAACCACGCATTTTTCTTAGTTGTTTAAAACCACGAAACAAAAACAAAACAATCCAAAAATATGCAATTTAAAGAAATTGAAAATATCAAAAATATTCGTTTATCTCTGAATCATCGCTACATACCTTTCTTTCTGGATAACGACTTCAAATTGACTGCAGACTTTGTAATAGCTGGGAGACTCGTTTCTTATCAGTGATGATGCCAAGCCATTAAAAGGCATCCACTACAAAATTAAGAACCTCCTGCACGATCTTTTGATAAGACAAGTTTATGTTGCTTACTGGGGCCGTAAATGCGAAGACAATGAGGTGACTTATATTACGATTGTTCCATTTACAGTAACTGTTACTGTCCCAGTTTCTGTACAGCTTTACTGCCCCTGTAACTTTTGCTGTTTTTGTCTGATTTACTTCTGCTATTACTGCCTCAGAAACTGTTGTTCTTACTTTTAGTAAGTGATTCTCCTACTCTCTCAATTACTGCTGCTGCCAAGTTCCTCTTTGAATTACTGCTAGTGTTACTGTCGAATATGCTTCTACTGCTAATGTCCCAGTTACTGCTACTGCGTCTATTTCTATCATACTTAATTTTCCGTAACTGTGCCAGAAAATGCAGTTGCTACTGCCCCAATTGCTGCAACAGTTTATGTCCCAGTAACTGCTACTGCTTCTGCCACGGTAACTGTTATTTCTCCAGTTTCTGCTACTGCAGCAGTTACTCTTACTTCCCCATTTACCAAAAACTGATGCAAACATTTACAATTTTAAAAAATGTCATAGCACTTGACTTACTGTTTGGCCTTTTTCTAGATCCAAAGACGTAGAGAGATACGTCATACAATCTTAGAAACTGTGCCGACGTTGTAAACATTAACAGGCGAACGTCATTATTTGCAAACTTCTTTGTCACATGAGCTATTGACCTCTGGAATTCATTACCAACGCTAATACCAGAAAACTAATCAATTGCTGCATTGAAACAAATACTTTTGTAGACAAGGTTCACAAACAAAGTGCTTCAGCATTCTACCAAGGACCAGGATTTCTGTCAAACACCAGGTTGCGATTTCTCTCTCTCTCTCTCTCTCTCTCTCTCTCTCTCTCTCTCTCTCTCTCTCTCTCTCTCTCTCTCTCTCTCTCTCTCTCTCTCTCTCTCTCTCTCTCTCTCTCGTCTCTCTCTCGCTCTCTCTCTCTCTCTATATATATATATATATATATATATATATATATTATATATATATATATATATATATATATATATATATATATATATATATATATATATGTTACTGGTTCCTCTCCCCTTTCCTTTCATGATCTTCATTGACCTTACCCTCATTTACCCTTCTTCAAATCATTTTAATTAAGCATATTAAAAGATCTCTTAATTGTTTAATTTTATCGCTAGGAAGGTTCTGTTTTTTTCACATATAAGTATGTATTAACACCTGTACCAAACTTAAAACAAAAAAACGAAAAAACTGTCAAATTCACAATCCTTTCCTTTTTTGCAATTTGTAAACTCTTTTTTGAGTCTTAAGTTCAAGAACGTGTTAATCAATGCTTTTTTGTAACTGTACAATGATTCTAAAGAAAAAAAGGCAATTAAATACATGCACGTTTAAACTGATAGTTCAGTCAGAAGTGCGCAGACATGCATCAGGCCTTCAGTTAACCAAAATGATGAAGAAGGGGTGACTCGTGTACCAGGACAGGGTGGTATCTTTGTATAAGAGTTATTCCTCCGGGGACATGGCCATGATTTCGTTTTCACATTGCACTAGGAATGTGTATCAGTTTCAAATGAAAGGTGGAAATTCAGCCACCTTGTGCTGTGTGTAATGTTTGTACTTTGTGTAAAGTGCTTCGTCATTTGATTCGCTATAATTGAACAATTTTATTTCTTAGTATGTGTTTGTAATTATTTTCAAGAGATGCATGTTTAAACTGTGAAAAATAACAGATAAACTTTTTAACGTATTTGTCTTATTTTATTTACCTTTTCATAAAATTGATCAAACTGTTCTGCTAACAAATTGACATTATGGGCTTATTGCGAGTATATACGATCCAATCTAGTTAAATAATTACCCGGTTAATGCCATCCATGTGTCTATTACATTCAATGGTTGGTGATATGTTTTCAAAGTTTTCCTTAAGAAAACATACGTTCAATGCGAGCGTCGGGAAAATCTTTTGTCAAAACCTACATATAAAAATGTCTCATCTGTAAGTCATTAAATCTCTTCCACTTTCCCATTTACAAATAAAAAAAAGTAAGATTTACCTCGAAGATAGACCTGCTCGAATTTAGTCATGCAAAAAAAGGTGAAAATCTGTGTGATTATATTTTAATTTACGCAAAAACAGTAAGCAAAAAAGAAAAATTGAAAATTTGCATTACAAAACTAAATTTTCGTGTGGAGAGGGAACATTTGATCGCCCTGGAGAATTCAATGGTTGGAGGATCTGTCCGCATTGGCAACTTCACGGGCTTGGTGGGTGGTGGATTCTGTCCACCCATGCCAAAATGGCTGGGCGGGTATGTTGTCCAGCCCACTGACACCGGAGCAGGAGATCACGGGTCCAACCCCCATCATGGGTAAAATGGTTTTTGCAGCTCGGTTAACTTCAACTCTAAAATGAACTCCAGTTTGATATTCACTTATACTCATAAAGACAACATTCACGGATAGATATCTCACAAGGGCGAAATTTATATATGGGGTCAAAATCTCCATCTGGTAAAACCGGCCGCAATATCTCAAATGATAGAGAGTCTGCTTGCGGATCGGGAGGTCGTGGGTTCAAACCCCGGCCGGGTCAAACCAAAGACTTTAAAGTTGGTAGTAGTGGCCACCCGTGTACGTATATTGAATGGTCGTGTAGGTAGCGACGCCGATACGGGTGCCTGCACCTATGTATCTACATAAGGGTCATCAATTAAAGACTATGTACTTGCCAGTGAATGTGATTTGTCGTGCATTCTTGATTTTGTCGTTGGCCCGTTAACACCCTGGAGTGGCCATGTACCGCTATCCCTGACTATTTGTTGTGGTAATTTCGATATGTGGTAATTTCGATATCGCTTCATCAAATAGGGAAGAGACTCGATTTAAATGGAATGTTGATTTAAGAAATTAATTCCGTTCGTCATTAATTGGCAGATTGCCAGAGTTAAATAACAGTGTTTATACATGTTATGAGCGTCAACCTAACTCAGTAAATGATACAGTTCAGCGATTTACAGATGTCATAAGGAGTGTTGCCGATGCATTGTTTTTGTAAAAATGTGTTGTTTAAACATAATTCAACTTTTAATGCTAACACGCCTTCAAAAAATAAAGAATGGCTCGATTTAGACGGTTTTGAAGCAAAACAGGCTTATGATACTGCAGTAAATAGTTTTAAGCAATGTAACACTTTTTGTAGTAGGAAAATTTTATTAGATAACAAAAAACAATTATAAAAATATTGTGCGTATGAAGAAGAGAAATCATACAGTTACAAAGTTAAAGAATACAGAACGCCTGAATCATGGAAAGCCAAACGATTTTTGGAAATATTTTTAAAAAAAGGAAGTCAAAAGTTGATAGCGTGCTAACAGCTGATGCTTTTTACGAATACTTCTCTAACCTAGAAAAAATATATTCCAGACAACTGAGCCAAATTCTGAGAATTTCTGTAAAACGCATGATTTTAAAAGCGATTTTAACGAACAATTAGATTATACTTTTACATGTTATGAAATTATAAATGCTGTAAAAAATTAAGAACGAACAAGGCGTATGGACCTGACTGTATTTTAATTGAATATCTCATTGAAAGTGTTGATATTTTATGTCCATACATTTGTGATATTTTCAATATGATTCTCGATTCAGGTCATTTTCCTGACCAATGGAGAGAAGGTATTATAACTCCATGGCATAAAAAGGGAGATAAGCATGACGTAAATAACTATCGGGGGATAACCCTGTTAAGTTGTCTCTCTAAGCTTTTCACGTCTATTTTGAACAAACGAATCTACGAATTTTGTATAACATTTTATAAAATACCAGATACTCAATTTGGCTCCAGAAAAGGTTATTCTACGGTAGGTGCCATTTTTATTTTAAATTCTGCTATAAATCACTTTTTGGGTAAAAAAAAGAAACGTTTATATGTCGCCTTTTTAGATCTTAAAAATTTTATGATGGTATCTATAGAAACGGGCTCTTCAATAAGCTGTTCAAATCAGGAATCAATGGAAAAGTGTTACACATTTTAAAAGACATGTATGCATCTGTACGATCTGGTGTTAAACTGTTTGGTTGTATGTCCGATTTCTATGATAGTTTTGTCGGCCTAAAACGAGGGGAGACAATTTCACCAATTTTAGTATCTCTATTTTTAGAAGATCTAGAAGCATATATTCTGGAGAATGGTGGTTACGGTCTTTTTGCAGACGATATGGTATTATTTGCGGAAACGCCTGATGATTTGCAAAAAAAAAAACTCGATGTGTTTTATGACTATTGTTGTAAATGGGGACTGGAATTGAACTGTGAAAAAAAAACTAAAATCGTAGTTTTTCGGAAACGAGGCAATTTATTGGACAGTGAAACCTGGACATACAATGGTAGCGTTATTTAAACAGTAAATGATTTTAATTATTTAGGAACTGTTTTTAACTTTACAGGGTATTTTGCATTACATAATGAATATATCACTGGTAAATCTTTAAAGGCGCTAAATGTCTTATTCAATTGTAAGCAAGTCCTTTTTAAGCCAAACAATTTATGCGAGTTGTTTGATGCATTTGTTGGATCAATTTTAAACTATGCAACAGAAATATGGGGTTTTACTAAGGCAAAATCAATTGAGAGGGTACCTTTTAAATTTTGCAAAAGGATTTTAAATGTCCGCAGCAGTAGTAGTTCAGCAGCAGCGTACGGTGAACTTGAAAGATATCCTTTATATATATATATCCCGTTATGTTAAGATTATCAAATTCTGGAGTAAACTAGTGAAAAGCCAAAACTCTATTTTAAGAAAATGCTACGAAATAGCTTTTGAAGATTGTAATAATGGGAAAAGAAGTTGGGTATTTAATTGTAAGAAGTTATTGGATAATTATGGATTTTCATACTTATTTAATAACACGGAAATGCTGGATATAAAAATGTTTCCAAGATTATTTAAAAGAACAGTAAAAAGATTGTTTTGTCCAAGATTGGCTTGCTTCTGTAAGACGCAGTCCAGTTCTGGAAGAATATAAGAACTTCAAAAATATGTTTAAGTATGAAATATTTCTTGATCTTCTTCCTTTTGATTTACGATTCTTTTTAACAAGATAAAGAATATCATCCCATTCTTTGAAAATACAAACAGGTCGTTTCGGAAATATTTTTATACCAAGAAACGAACGATATTGCCGTGTTATAATACAAGGGAAGTCGAAGACATATTTCATTTTGTACTTATATGTCCATTATATAAAACCCTGTGCAAAAAAGTATATTGATTCTTATTTTTATAATAGGCCATCTGTTTACAAATTTAATATATTAATGTCAACTCCAGTTAATACAGCTCTTTTAAATGTTGCTTATTTTATAAAGCAAGCCTTTAATATCAGAAAAAAAAACTACTTAACTATGTGAATGTTGTTGTTTTTTCTTTTATAACGATAATATCAACTAAACACTGATAATAATGATTTAGCCTACTCTCCAAATGTTCCATGTTATTTGTTATATTTGTAAAATTGTGAATGTATCACGTGACTGTTGTATTTTATTGTGTGAATGTATGTTTGTATCAGATGATGTACGTTTGTACAAATCTCAATAAACGTTGTTCTGTTCTGTTCTGCTTCCATCCTTACGCTCGTGGCTACTGTAAGGGGACAGCATTACGCCCGACTCGTCAGTGTCAATATAATGGACCGGCAGGGTTCAGTCCCTGCCCCTGTGCTAAAATGATAAAAATGTCGCTGTACAGTATCGGCAAAAATGCCGGCAAATCCTTGTAGCGGCTAAGCTCGCCCACTGGCTGATAAGACCTGCCCCTCTAATCCTATAAGATTATTGTATGCATGTATTGAAGGGTAGTTGTCGGAGAATGTATGAGTGAGCATCTGAATAAAAGTGTAAACCATCCTTCGGGTCTTGTATTACCATCCCTTAAGGGTCTGTATGTAAACAACAACAACATTACAATCCCAATCCCATCTGGTAAAAGTCGGCGTGCTATTTGTTTGGCACATAGACATATAAATCTTTCTTATGTCTATGGTTTGGCAGGCGATGTAGTAGTCTGGATTACCTGCCCTAGCGATGTAATCGCTTAATTGAAAGTTTTACGCTGATGTGAAATTCACGACACCGCAAATAAACGCGCGAAACCAAGCAAGCATGGAGACTGCAGACTACGAGGAAAGAAGAAGGGCGAACATTTTAGATAATCAGCGCATTTTACGAGAAATCGGACTCATCAACCCAGTATGTAATGATGTCTTTCAACCTCGATCATATGCACAACGTCATTATGTTTGATTTCAGGGACTACGACAAGCACTAAAGTAAATCTAAGAGGAGAAAATAATCCTGTCCCTAACGGGGATTCGAACCCGAGACATTCAGGTCAGTAGGCTGACACTCAACCACGTTGCTAAAGGGTTAACTCAACAGCACGGCCGTTGTAAGTGCTTATATGCACTAAACTCCTACCCCTTTACTTTTTCTAGAGGCCCAAGCCCATCTCAGGACAGCCACACCACACTTCCGTTTACTTCAGACACAATTTTAAGTAAATCTGGGAGGAGAAAATAATCCAGTCCCTAATGGGGATTTGAACCTGGGACCTGCAGATCAGTAGGCTGACACTCAAACATGTTGCTTAAGGGTTAACCAAACAGCAAGGCTGTTGGAAGTGTCTATATATCCAAAATCTGTGTTCCTTGCACGAGTAATCACAATAGCCTCTTTGACATTATTTTCTGTAATGTAAAAAATAGCCACAGTGTTCTTATTAATCCGTCACATTTGCTTTCAATCATGAAATATGCTGATATTTTTTTTATTTTTTTTTATTTTTTTTTGACTTTTCGTAACTTTTTTATTAAAAACTGGTTCAAAGTTATTCCAAAACTATGCTGCAATAGGCAATCACATATTTCTCTTCGAGTTGCAATGTAAAATCCAAGTAAATTACATTTGTAGCTTTGTTTTCTGACCAATCATCATTTGCATTATTTTGGGAAAAAAAAAAAAAAAAAAAAAACAATCTTGCTATTTTAGCACAATTTTTCAACGAACAATCCTAGCAGTATCATCAGATATTATGCTTAACAGATATGCATTAATATTGCCTGAATTTAGATTTCTGTTGGGTGTTTGAGGGTGTTGTACATAATTTCAATGTAGGGTATTTATGGAAGTTACAACTAAAACTTGTCATATAAAAAAACCCCAAATTTCCAGTAGAGCCTCCAATAAATGGTATTGTGAAAACAGTACTGATTTGCTGCGAAGGCTTTATTAGACCCAACAAAATACAACCATCAATAACTATTGAAGAACAAACAAAATAACAAAGAAATTTGGAGTTTCAGCACATCAAACAAGCAAAGCGTTTATTAAAACTGACAAAAATGTAATAGATTGCGCACTCATCATCAAACTACCATCATGTTCCAGTACACTGTTTATTTGTATTTTAGATAAACAACAAATCATTATTACAATTGCGAAAGCATATTGTAGCTGTATTTAAATGTTTGAAACAGCAACATTTTCCAGCAATTTGCACTTAGTGTTCAAGGTGTTATCTGACATTTTGCCTATATCTAATATATGTAACACTATCTTATCTCTGGGGTATCTGCAAAAAAAAATCATTCTTCAGCCTAAGCTTTGATGATTTTTTAAAAGTATCTCAATTTTAGGGCAGTAAAGCTGGTTAATCAAGACTTAAATGTTCATTCTTTTCAAATCTATAAATAAAAATAATTGGGATACTGGCTAACAATAGACATTGAGGTCACAGTGTATGAAGTGAAGAGCTAAAACATAAGTGCTCACATGTTTTTCTAAGTTTATAAAAAGCTAACTGTGCTGCGTAGCTCAAATAAGAAATACATGTTTGAAATGACGATTGTGGCGAGATCTGTTCAGGTAACAATGTTTTTTTGTTTATGTTTAATGAACATATTGTTGGTCCAAACTGTCAGATACCAGCTTAAGTACTGTTGCTACACATGGCGCTTCGTACATCTGCAGATCACTAAATTATAAAATTACTCCCAACATAGCAATATATCTTCTCTCTCCTCTTTTTGCAACATGGTACATAATTCTTTAATCCTGTGTTATTTCTAAAAATGGAGTAGGGACAAAATCCTTTGATAACACAATTCTTCCTGTTCATTTAAGCAAAGGCAGACAAACACCCTCCCATAAATGTTTCCAATACAAATAAATCCCCTCCTGTAAATTTTCCACATTTTGCAAGAATGTTTATTTGGTTCTCACAGATCAGATTTTTAGCTTACCTGAGCAAAATGTGCTCAAGGGGAGCTTTTGTGATACAGCTTCGTCCAGCATCCGTCGTTCATCGTCAACATTTTGCAACTTGGTCAGGATGTTAGTCGGCATGAAATCTTGGATGAGTTCATTATTGGGTCACCTGGGGTCAAGAAGTAGGTCACTAGGTCAAATTTTAGAAAAACCTTGAGAACACACTAGAGAGCACATTTATAGCCCAGTCTTCACCAAACTCTGTCAGAATGTTTGTCTGCATGAAATCTTGGATGAGTTCGTAACTGGGTCACGTGGGGTTAAAAAGTAGGTCACTTGGACAAATCTTAGAAAAAGCTTGTGAACACACTAGAGGCCATATTTATAGGCCAATCTTCACCAAACTTGGTCAGAATGTTTGTCTACATGAAAACTTGGGTAAGTTCTTTATTGGGTCACGTGGGGTCAAAAAATAGATCGCTAGGTCAAAACTTAGAAAAAGCTTGTGAACACACTAGAGGCCATATTTATAGGCCAATCTTCATCAAACTTGGTCACAATGTTTGTCTACATGAAATCTTGGATGAGTTCATAACTGGGTCACGTGGGGTCAAAAAGTAGGTCACTAAGTCAAATCTTAGAAAAGGCTTGTGAACACTCTAGAGGCCACATTTATTGCCTAATCTTTACCAAACTATATCAGAATGTTTGTCTACATGAAATGTTGGATGAGTTCTTTTTGGGGTCACGTGGGGTCAAAAATAGGTCACTAGGTCAAATTTTAGAAAAGCTTGTGAACATACTAGAGGCCATATTTATAGGCCAATCTTCATCAAACTTGGTCAGAATGTTTGTCTACATGAAATCTTTGATGAGTTCGTAACTGGGTCACGTGGGGTCTTAAAGTAGGTCACTAGGTCAAATTTAAGAAAAAAAGCTTGTGAGCACGCTACAGACCATATTTATAGGTCAATCTTCATTAAACTTGGTCAGAATGTTTGTCTACATGAAATCTTGGATGAGTTCGTAACTGGGTCACATGGGGTCAAAAAGTAGATCACTTGGTCAAATCTTCGAAAAAGCTTGTGAACACACTAGAGACCACATTTATAGCCCAATCTTTAGCAAACTTGCTCAGAATGTTTGCATAAAATCTTGGATGGGTTTGTAACTGGGTCACGTGGGTCAAAAAGTAGGTCACTAGGTCAAATCTTAGAAAAAAGCTTGTGAACACACTACTATGGGCCACACCTATAGGCCAATCTTTATTAAACTTTATCTGAATGTTTGTCTGCCTGAAATATTGGATGAGTTTATTATTGGGTCACGTGGGGTCAATAAGTAGGTCAGTAGTCAGATCTTTGAAAAAGCTTGTGAACACACTAGCGACCACATTTATAGCCCAATCTTCACCAAACATGATCAGAATGTTGGTCTGAATGAAATCTTGGATGAGTTCATTATTGGGTCACTTGGGGTCAAAAAGTAGGTCACTATGTCAAATCTTAGCAAAAGCTTGTGAACATACTAGAGGCCCCATTTATGGCCTAATCTTCACCAAACTTGGTCAGCATGTTTGCCAGTATAAAATCTTATATATGATTTGAATTTAGTCATGTGGATTCAGTAGGTTACTTGGTAAAATTCTAGAAAATATTATCAACCCAGTGGCCACACTTATGGTCCAGTCTTTACCAAAGATTTCTAAAATAACTCTTAATTACTTGATGCCAGATTTGAGCCTACTAAAAGCCTGTGTCATCAGGTGAGCGATTAAGGGCCATCATGGCCCTCTTGTTTTCTGATAATATTCCAACTTCAAGATATATATTGCAGTAATTAAATTACGGGAGTGATTTTGTCCACCTATCCTTCAAATGGTGAAACTGTTCTACTGTTTGTGTTTTTTCTATTCTATGTCAGAATCAATCTTAAAGCTGTGACATCATTATATTTTCACAAAAAGAACTTATTATAAAATAACAAAATTCTTGTTAGCTCCTTTTAACCATTTTATCATGATCTGGAGAAAAAAAAAGTTTAAGTACACTGTAAATCTACTGATTGGGATGCAAGGTGACAGACAAGCGGAACACCTTGGCAAATAATGTCTTCGTCACCGCAGGAGTGCAGTTAGTGGGCAATGGACAGCGAATGCAATACACACAGCGGATGTTATACATGTGCCAGATGGCTGCAGGGGTCTGGCTAGCAGTAGGGGGCGAGTGACCTTAATAACTGCTCGGGCGGCTAAGCATATGACAGTCTGAAAGCCTGAAAATACCAGTGATAATCTCTACACGGTCTACAAAATATGTGTGATCAGGCTATTGCTCAAAAAATAAGGTTGAGAAAAAATGTATGATCGGGCCGACTGGAGGAGCCATAGCTTGGGAACAAAGTCATCAGGTGTACACTGTATATTTATGTGCACTGTGTACAACTATTGTTTGAATGCTGTAATTGAACTTAAAAACCCCCTCTTCTGCATAGAACTTTGTTTAAGAGTTGATGGAATGCTTATCATCTAAATTACCTAGCAGCAATATGCCTAGGACACGCTTTTGTGCCATTTGCGCTTAAAAAATGAAATTGCAGATAAAAATATCCATAGATGGTCCCATCAGCGTGACAAAATTCACTAAAATGTATACAAAGTAAAATTAGAAAGAGTAATTATGGCTGTCATATTCTGTCATTTTCATATATTTTACATTGGTAAGTGCCAAAATGCAGTATTACACTAATCGTATCATCTCCAGGCAAGCTGGCTACCTACTTCAAGCAACATATGAAACAATAGGGTATTCTAATCAAATAATTTGTCAAATTAGTATAGCCTCCACCAGAATAGCTGACATCCCCTGCGAAAAATTCTTAGGAATTCCTAGGATTTCCTGGGAATTCCAACTTTTTTCCAAGTTCTGATGGAAGACGGAATCCAAGAAAATCCAACTTTAGTTGGATTCCCACATACTCGGATTATCTTGGATCTGGCGGTATTTGGACGCTGGCTCGTTCTAGGAAAAACTTAGATAAACTTGGAATCCAAGAAAGTCTAACAAAAATCCGACAATTCAAAATCTGAGGAAGTCTAACATAATCCAACATTTTAGCAAAACTCGGAAAAAACTTAGATTAACTAGGAATCAGACATTTTTCAAAAACTTACTTTAAAGGTAGGGATGGCTCATTTGAAAACCTTAGATTCCGATGTCTGCCATTTATCTATCAAATATATTTGCACACTGAAATGATCACAGTGAGTTTTAAATGACATTATCTAACCGCCGACTCAGAATTTGAAATCACATTGCCATTAGCATTAGGATTAGCTTCTTTAGAGACCCTACCTTTAGAGCATAAAAAATTTGTAAATTTTGTTTCAGAACAGAAAAAACAACTATTCAATCACTTTTGATATGGTTTTTTATTTAAATTTTTTCTACAATACAATTCTAAAAAACACTTTTGGTACTGGTTCCACACTGGTTCTGAGCTCATCCGGCATCATCATCAGCGTCTCCTGAAATTATAAGAGAATTAATTGCTGTAGACAATAGTAAAGTTTAAAATTAACCAGTAAAATACAACTTGAATGTTTAGGTTAAGAAAGCAAAATAACCCATGGACCACGTTCGAGTCCTGGTCAGGGCGAGAACTTTCATTTGGGGAGGTTTTCCTCCACCAATAATTACTTGGACGTCACCAATATGGCCATAAATGTGTCAGCGCAATGTAACTATAAAGAAACAAAATCAAAACAACATGATTTCCCAACAATGACAACTTCATTTACCAACAGCTGTGCCATGCAATTAATGATTAACACTGTAAATGCTAAAAGGTAGCAAATGCATTAATACAATAACTGGTACAAATGGTCAAAATGCTGCATAGTTATCTTTGTACCTTTTGTCTGTCATCCATGCATTGCTCTTCACTGACTTCCTTATTGACGTCAGTCTGCAATGCCGATTCTTTTTTTGTGCACTTGCATCTGGCTGTTGTTACAGAAAATAAAATACTTTACATGAGTGGCAATACCATACAAGCAAAGACAGTTTATGATGTGCTCAACCATCATGTACAAGTTATCTTGGATATCTATTACCGGTGACCTAAATTTATTTTTTAACACTGGATATTACCGTTAATCGGGTCACTCTAAAATAAACAATATTGCAAAAATGTCTTACGTTTGAACTTGTCAGTACCGTATCAACTTTAACTGAAGCATAAATTAAATATACAGTAGATAGCAAATGTTTATGGAAAAGTCAACGGTTTCAGAAAACGTTTGTGATAAGAAAAAACAAAGGTGAAATGTCGGAACTGAAAAAAATGGCGAAAATATTTGACACGTTTTGCATTCTAAACCGTTGGGTACAGGAATAGTCGTACCATTGATAATTAACATTTGATTAGATAGTAGTCACTTCTCACTTGAAATTCATCAGAATATTTAATTTGTTATTTTTCTTCGTGAAAGATATATAAACGAATTGTAAATCACATCTGATTAGTTTAAACAAAATAAAAAACGAAAAATTACAGCATTGAATGAATAAATGATTACATTTATTGAGGTTTTTGATATAATTACATAGGCAAAATCCTCATTAATGGATTAAATCTAATTGACTAAAACTCATCATAATTCATTAAGGGCTAATCGTCAGATACCAAAAACTGAGTGGACAGTAAAATCAAACAAATTGTCATCAAATTAAATATCATTTTTAATACTCACACACAAAATATCACATGTTTACAATATTGAGTGCGTAAAATGAAAAAAATGAAAAGAAAAAATCAACAGCGTCGGTCTAAACAACTACAATATTACAAAAAAAAGTATCAATTTCCATCAATACATGTTTAAAAAATTAAGTGCCGATAAAATCCTTTAAGTTGTTACATACAATCTCCATACTAAGCATTTACGCATATATCTTATATGTGGTACGACTATTCCCAATTCGGTACGAAATTGTAACGGTACGAGATTGTAGTGGTACGACTATTCCCGGAGCCTAAACAGTTAATGTACTAAACTTACTACGTTCAGAAAACCTGATTTAAAATATGGTGCTTCTTATACTTGTTTAAGTAGATCAATGTCTCACCTCTGCTTAGTAGTCCAGTGACGGAGAGTCAATTTTTTCATCTTTTTCATCACATGTTTTGAAAATTATCGCGGCCGGAAGTGTAGACTGCGCATGTGCTATTGTAAATCGGGACCCCCGGCGATTTCTTCGGTTATTTTCCGAAAGTTACGATTGACTTTTACTGAAACACCGTAAAAGCGACTTTCAAACTTTTATTATTTATTCACATTCCCAATAAAGTTAGAGTGGTTTTAACACGATACCCTACTGTCTGTTCTGTAATTTTGTTGTCATATTAGATATTAGACTGTAGATCTACTTGACCAGGTTTTCGAAAGACAACAACAAAAAAGTTACAAAAAAAACCTGACTTCTTTGGAATTGGATCATTTTTTTACTGAGCTATTATTACCAAATGTTTTGTAGCTGTCTTAAATGATAACATAGTTAAATATTGCTTTTGTGATCAGTCAGGTCAAGGTCACTGTAACTCAAAATAGCTGTTTGCTTTCCATGTCTAGTCAGGATTTAGATATTGATATCAGATGTAGATATTGATATCAAATTTGGTAGTTAGCTTGTTTATGGGATACCCAAGTTTGGAATTGTTTTTGTTGTCCATTAGTTTGATGGACTAAGTCACTGTTACTAAATACATTTTATTTTGTTCCTGTTCATTATCTTCTTTTTTGAGGATTGATCAAGTTAAGTAGGTAACTAGCTATCTCATGGGAAGAATATGTTTAGAATTGTTTTAGGGATCAATTGTCGTCAAGACAAGTTATAAAATATATTTTTGGATTTTCTTTAAGGAACTTAAGACAGGAGTAAAGTATTGTTATCAAATTACTTTCTAGGGAGAGTAAGTCTGGGACTGTTTTGTATATGGTTGTGTGATCTCTGTTTAATAATAAATAATGACAAAATAAAGTTAAAAAAAATTGGCAATTAGTATTTGGAGCTATTTTATGTCACATTCAGGCAAGCTTTTCTCATAACCAACTGTCCATCTAGCTGCATCAACAATTTGCCCGTAAACACTTTAAAGGCTACCGTTTTGATCCAATCTTAACCTGGACACTGGTCAGAATGTCATTAAATGTTTTGTCTGTATGAAATCTTGGATGAGACAACCTTAATTTCCAAGCAAGCGAGCGTGCTCGCATCCGCAACCATAATATTTAAGAAATGCAATCTTATTAAGATTGCGGCAAGCTTGCGCAAACTTGTGACGGGCTTGTCGCAAGCGAGCGTTTTGGTGTGGGATGAAATAAAGATTTTATTGCAAGTATGCATGGAAGACACCATCTTGTCCATATCTATAACCTACGAGATCTCACCAGCTGTGGGTTTTCCTTAATAAGTAGAACCTTGTATTACTGTGCTAGTTATTTTTTTGGGGGGAGGGGGGGGGGGAGGGGATGTGATTAATGAAAGTTCAGGTTTGCAAAATGCATTAGTCAATATTTTTGTTAAGCTTTGTTTCGACACTTTCTGCCTCTGTATTTTTGCATCAAATGAAAATATTTTCTGAGAATATATTGCATTACTCAAACTTGAAGTCTTTTAGTGATTATTTCTGTGATGCTTTGTTTTTATTCTTTATCACCTTCAGGATTTTACATGCAGAATATGATATAAAGTTTGCAGTTCAATCATGTTGTAAGTGGTTGTCCTTATTTTCAGACATCTAGCTCAGCTGTCACAGATATTAAAAAGTGAGATCCCTGACACTGATATGATAGACAAGATACTGATCACAGATAAATAAAGCCACATTTTGCCTGTGTTGAATCAGCACAGTGCAATTAATTGTATCTATCGAATAAGAGTTGGCTTGATTATTAGTGCAGACTAATTTAGATATCCCTGTTGTGTTCGATATAATCGTCAATGTTTTCACGAAGTGGCAAATCACAAATATTCATATTTAAAGTGATCAAAGTAAAAAAATACCTGCTTAATATGAATTGGGAATAAATTCATCTTATCATGTCCGGAACAAAACACATGGCAAAACAAAATAAACGGAAGGTCACGAGTCTGGAGCTCCTGTAAAAATGTATGTTTTAAAAAAACAAACACTTAGGTGACAAATGAGTAAAAACTAATGATTGGCCACTTTGTGAAACTTTAAAGTTGAACAGCCTAGTAAGGTAAATTCGCCTAACACAGTTGGATAAAGTCGGAAATTCTTAGACTTTAATAATTAGCATGTGGTTTTAAGCCCTAGGGTAAAGTCCAGGTTGTTCCCAGTATTTCCGAGTTGAGTGCCAAAAGTCTGAGTTTTTCAGAAGTTGGAATTTCTTGGACTTTAACAATATGAAAATCAATTTTCAGCTCAAGCCTAAAGTCTAAGATTTTCCCAATTTTTCCTAGTTGAGTTTTAAAAGTCCGAGTTTTTCTTACTTTTTCCATATAGTTATAGTTTATGGAGCCAACCTAAAAGTCCGAGTAAATCCAACCTTTTCAACTTGGACTAGAAGTCTGAGAAAATCCATGATATTCTGAATACTGGCTATCTCGGAATAACTTGGATTTATTTGGAATTTGATTCAATAGTTGAAGTCCGAGATATTCCAAGTTTGTCTAAGTAAGTAAACATGGATTAACTTGGAATCCATGATTTTACGAGCTTTTCCAACTTAACTCGGATTCTATTTCGCAGGGGATTGTTATAATGATCATAATCGGTTTCTTCATTGTTTTTCTTTTTTTTAAAACAACCTATTCTCTACATTCCAAGAAGTACCTACTACCATCAACAATTTACGATCAGAATTCAGCTTCCCTAGAGCAGTTTCTTTTTGCAATAAACATCCAGCCAGTGTTATAGAAGCAAAGATGGGACATCTTTCATTTCAAAGTTCTTTTTTCTTTGGAGTCGGCTTTAAGTACTTCCTAGTGACCTTCTTAAGGTGTGCTGGTTGTCAAAACCAGAGTGGTTTGGGGTTAAATGAGAGAAAACGTAGCCAGTATCTTTTACTATCGTATCATTTTATCTTTTGTTTTTAAATTCAGCTCTTCTTACTTCACTATTTCGTCCTTGCCTTATTGTGGCACCAAACAATATGTAAGAGTTAATTGTGAGTGAGTCTAAGCAGAAAGTTAATATAAGCTGAATAGCTCAGTAGTGGAGCTTTCACATGCAGATCAGGAGGATTCAATCTCATCCTGGTTAAACCATTTATCATTGATTGACAGCTTCCCTTATTGATGCTCATGATTTAAACAATCATGCCTGTAATACTCTTATAAAAGGTGTTGACAGTATGGGTAGATTTGACTAACAATATTGGGATACAATGTTGTAAATTGTTCCAGAAGGAACTGTATTATTTATAACTTTCCTAAAAACACTCATATTCAAATTTGGCAAACATGAACATTTACAAAAATGTAAAGAAAGCAATTGTTTGTGAAAAACTGTTGAAAAATACAATTTGCCAAACATTTGAGTATGAGTTTTGGGATAGTTGCCAGATGCTCTCCTACCGCACAAAAAAAAGGAGTCCACTCAAAACAAAACTAATAATTAGGGATTCTTTTCCGACTTTAAACCCCAACAATCTTAACTCTTTGGAAATGAGGATGCCTGCTGAACTTAATGTACTTTATTCCCTTTGCTTTCAGTTCAAGACTCAGAAACTGTCCATTAAAAGATGTGTCAAACCCAAGTCAGAGGCTCAACGACCCAAACGTCCTTGTTTAGAAGAAAAGGTCGATACAGAGAATTGTGGATCCATCATTGGAAATCAAAGAAGGTCTGCTCGCATACAGGGACAAGTAGGTGTAACATTTTCAGGTCTCCTAGAATAAAACTTTGAAACTTTATTTATTTTCATTAGTAAGTTGTAAAATGAGCTGCAAAGGGTAATTACCAAGAATGAGAACGAACAACATCCTGCCATCACCTGTGCTACCTGGGTAGACATAGCTGGGGGAGAACATATTCACAGCACGCCTCCATTCTACAAGCTTATGAAGATGGGCATTAACTGGACGCAACTACCAGTTTCTAGCATGTTTCTCTCTCCCTCAGTGGTCAACTTGCTCACTGAATAATCCCAGCCACAATTATTGTAGACAAAGCTGCAAAAGTCACTAACTCAGGATAGGGTTTGAACATGCAACCTCCTTCTTTAAAATTGGGTGCTTTACCAACTTATCTACCTAAGCAGACAGCTTCAGGGAAAGCATATTAACAGTTTGCAGATCATTTGTTTAAAACACATCTGTTTTTGTTCCACTAATTTAAGGCACCCTGTATTGTGGATAAACAGAATGATCTGAATCAGCACTGAATTCCCAGGCCTTATCAATTCCCAGGCCTTATCAATTCCCAGGCCTTATCAATTTGTTCTTTGCAGGCTAGGCTAAGAGTTTTCAATAAATAAAAACAGAGCAACAATTTTACAACATCATCTCTGTCTTTTCTTTTTTTAAACCTCTCTTTGTTTGCATTTTTTTCTGCCTGACTTAAACAAGGTCTTAAATGTGAAAATTGACAAAAGACTGGTGTTGTTCACTGCAAACCTATAGAAAATACAGAGCTGATTGGACTGACAGCAGTGGTCGAAATTAGCTTTAGCCAGACAGCAAAAAACTAGTAGATTTTCATTTAGGCTAGTAAAAATTCACATTTTACTAGCCCGATGGGCCTCTAAGACTGTATGTTAAAAAATCATTGTACTTTTATTCTTACACTTTAAACTTTTGAGCTGCTTATTTTTATTTGGCAAGCTGTTGCTTGTATCATAAACATGTTATGTGCATTTAACCAATAATATGTTTACTGTGCAGGAACCACACAGTATTCCGCTGCTTGTATAGAACATTATGTTCTATACCAAATTAAAAACAGCTGGGCCACAGAACAAAATGGCAGAGAAAATTAAACTGAAGCATGTTTTTGGTGCAAAACCTGGGATTGATACTTAAATGGTGCTTTTTCCATAGTTTAATGAAAATCAACCCTCGTTAACTATTGATCAATCACCATACAATAAAATCAAAACATCATAATACAGTTAATGAGTTTAGTTAGAGAGATAAAAAAATAATGGAGATAAATAATTATTCATTTATTACAAACAAATTAAAAAACAACTTCTTCATTCTTTACAAAATCTTTGCCTGGGACAGGGTTGAGAGATTAAAAGGAAATAAATATGTCACAGACAGGCACAGTTCATATTTTCTGTCCATGCAGGGTTTGGTTCAGGTGGTGGGGATGGGGGTACAGGGTTCTATTTGTCAGTTGTTAGTCCTTGGCTTATAGTTCTAGTTTTACCTGGTAATAAAAGACTTTTTATTTCATATATTTACTCTTTTTTTACCCTTTCAATTGTTAAACAGCCAACACCAAGTAAAGACGACATAAAAGAGGCAGTAGAAAAGTCGCTGGAGGATGATAGAGAAAATCGGCACATCCCTGTACCGAAAAATAGGCCTAATACATATGGGGCAATAGAAGGTAAAGTCTTTTTAAAAGGTCCTATAAAAGTTCACATTTCCAGACACTTGCAGACACCTTCTTCATTCACTGCCTTACAGTATTGCCATTCAGGGAAAAGCTGCTGACCTTACTGATCAATTATCCTAGCCCAACAAGATATACTTACATCTTTTTCTATTATACAGGGTTCGCTCGCTACCAGGAAAACGGGGAAAACTCTGGAATTTTGAAAATTCTATTTTAATTGGAAAAAATCTGGGAAAAGTATGAATCGATTTGGGCACGAAATCAGCAATTAATCATAGCGTGTAAATAAAACAGGACCATTATGCAAGTGTTTATTTGATCATGTTTCACAATATCAGCTGCATTTTTGCGAAGCCTTTTTAGTAACAACATTGGCGTCAGTTTGCTGAGATTTAATGTAAATAACTATCATTAACGGATGTGAAAGTTAACTACAGCGATTAAGCCAGTCTTCAGTACGCAACTTATTTGCAAAGCCTGACTTTGAAGTCAAAATACTTGGTTTTAAACTTCATTTCTACAGCAAATTGAATACAGCAATTGTGAACACCTTTGTACATTAACATTATAATGTATGGATATCCTTGGCTAGAAAAACCTGGAATTTAACCCCCCAAAAAACTTGAAAAAGTCTGGAAAAAAGTCTGGAATTGTACCAGCAAATATGTGTGGGAACCCTGATTATAGGGTTTGAGGCAAAGGAGAGTCACTCAGTTCCAGTAGCATCTCGCAGTACAAAATCATTAATTTTATTAACATGATTTTAAAGAAATATTCTAAGGGAAAGGCACCTGCAAAAGACCTCTACTAAAGAAGGAAATAAGCCCTGCACAATTCTCTAATTTATAACCATCTAGACAAGTAGTACAAATCCTGTGAAACATATATGTTATGTAATCTCCAAAGGGATTTTAAGGTCAGTTTGGTTCTTCGACACTTACCCTTCCACTTGTCATATGTCCACTACGTTGATTGCATAGTTGTTAAGTTGAAGAAGGGGTTTATCTCACAGAAAAACTATTTATGACGGTTTATCTATGCTAGTTTTGTTGCCTTAAAATATGACTACTTTTCCAAAAGAAATCGATACCTAAATGCTTGCAGCACTTTCATTGGTCAGTTTAAATCATTAAAGCATAATAGTTTTAAGGTTTCGTTTGTGTACTGGAAGCACCAATGGTGCCCAGTCTGTGACATACCGCAGTTGCAAAAATGGTAGTGAAATGAGCATGTACAGTTAATTACTTCCGTCTCCAAGCACCTGCCTAATTGTAAATCGGTCTACTTCTTACACCCTGAAGCGTCTTGTACATCTTGCAATGTTGCTCTTTCCCAACGAAGGTACAGGTGGAGTTATGACACAGTAATGTGCCAGCTTTATCACATTTTGGACCAGGTAAGGAGAAAGACACAGATTCAAAAACCTCAAAGCTAGCTTCAGTTGATTTGTAAAGGTAGGACAGAAGACCAAGGCATCATTCCAAAATGTTGGTAAAATCAACACTACCGAGTCATAGGAGATAGCAGTGGAATATAGAAGATACTATACTTTCTTGCAGTTGTACACATGACCATAAGGTAGAGTTTCAGCTTGCGTATTGTGAGGTCACGGGTTCAACCCCGGCCGGGTCAAACCAAAGACTTTAAAGTTGGTAGTATTGACTTCCCTTCTAACGCTCAGGGCTAAGGGGACAGCTTTACGCCCAAGTCGTCTGTGTCAGTATAATGGAATGGCCGGATTCAGTCCCTGGGCACCTGTGCCCCCTGTGCAATAATGAAAAATGCCTGCAAATCCCAATCCTAGATATGGTCTTATTGAAGGACGTCAGCGAGAACTTAGACATTTTCTGATCGAGTACTCAAGTTATTCGGTCATTTTCTTTATAAAATATATTATTCACTCAATGTTTTCTAGTCTTTATTAGGAATATATAACTAAATATAATTACATTCCTTGCATTGGCTCTATGTTATATTTATAATGAAAACATTTTGTAACTATATTGCTGGAGTAATTTGTTATGAAAAACGTGTTCTTTACAATCTATACACATACTGGTCAACATTGGACTCTGGTGACATTGCTGTGTAAACAACATTGTGCATTCATTGATCAGAAGATGATAACATATAAAAACAATCAACAGTTGTAAATATTGGTAAAATGCAAAAGTCAATAAAGAACATATTGTTTAAAATACATTTGAAACTTGAAATATTTTTTTATGATACAGGTTTAAACGTTTGGACATACAAACTCTATCAATGTCATTTTGTGTAACTTTCACTTTCACTTTGTTGGTGTTTACGTCAAGATTTATGTGTTTTATTTTTACATCGACATATGATTAGTTGCTTTTTTTGAACTTATAAGGTCAAACAAATATTCAGAAACTCTGTCAAGATGGTTCAAATTTTTGTTATAGAAATAGTAGTGGAATGATTGTATGAACAGAAGACAGACAAAGCAGTCAGGTGGTAGAGAAGAACTGGGTCATATGACAGGCAGCAGTTGGCTTCGGTCAATTTACCAAGAACACAGCTTTTAATTGTTGTTTTCATGTTATATTTCGACAGATTTAAATCTGATTTCTTATTTTACATAATAATTGAACAATGATTTTAATGCTTAAGTATAATCTTCCGATCGAGTTTTTGATTACTCGAGTAGTCATTGACATCCCTAGTCTTTTGATGGTCAGACTACAGAAAGACTATTGTGGCAAGAGAACTATCTCTGCCCTGTGTGAAGAAATGTGATGAGGTACACATGAAGATAGCTGATGCACTACTGAAATGGAGCGCCTGGACTTTCTCGGTGGAAATCATGATGAAGACAGTTTCCCTCTTAGTTTCCTGAACAATGTTAACAACCTGGGCTATTGGTGAGCTGCTTAATCAAGCATGAAGCTGGATTTGTCTCTGTAGAAATAAGCAGAGCTGGAGATAACTTTCACAGTGCAGTGGCTGATCACCTTTTAGCCCCACCATGTTGAAGTGTTCTTGGCTCAAAGGTGCAAAACACACTATGATGCATGGCTTTCAGCAGAGGATGTTGGTAGTTAAAGACTCAGTAAAGACACTAATAAAAACAAAAAATCTGGATATTCCAGCTAAGATTTTTGAGGCAATTGCTAGCCAATGTTCATCAATTGGGTTTGTTGGCAAGTTTAAATTATGATCCAATAATAATTTATTAATGTTATAAAAGTAGGGCAGTGATTTTGGTCAATTTTATCAATTTGTTAAATTTTAAAATCTGTTTATTTGGCAGGTGTTGATATTGGCACAGTATGGGAGACCAGAATGGAGTGCTGCCGGAGTCTTATACATAGGTAGGTCCTAATCATACTAGGTATGTCTCATTCTTAGGTATGCCTCATAGGTAAGCTATACTCCCTGTTGTCTCATTCATATGTGAGTCTTACTCTTTGGTAGGTAGGTCTTATTTATATTTGAGTCTAACTGACTCATAGGTTGGTCTTACTCATAGGTGATTCACACTCATAGGTAGGTCTCATGCATATGTGAGTCTAACTCATTCATAGGTAGCTCTCATTCATAGGCGAGTCTAACTCACTCGTAGGTAGCTCTCATTCATAGGTGAGTCTGACTCACTCATAGGTAGCTCTCATTCATAGGTGAGTCTAACTCACTCATAGGTAGGACTCATTCATAGGCAAGTCTGACTCACTCATAGGTAGCTCTCATTCATAGGTGAGTCTGACTCACTCAGGTAGCTCTCATTCATAGGTGAGTCTGACTCACTCATAGGTAGCTCTCATTCATAGGTGAGTCTAACTCATTCATAGGTATGTCATATTCATAGGTATGCTGTTAGTTGTATTCTATAGCTACCAGGTTGTAAAACCAGGTGGTATAGCTACTTGATCGCAAAGCTACATAGGTGTAATTGTAAAGCTACATCTACATCTACTTCTTACCTAGTGGTCAAGTTACCATGCTACCACTCGGTTGATAAGGGCAGTTCCAACAAATAGTTGGCCAGGTGTGAGGATAATTTGACTGGATGTGGTATTATTTTCAGTGTTTATACTATACATGCTGTAGGAGAACTCTGGCTGTGAAAATTTGAAAGATAGTTGTCAGAATATAAAACCCAGCAAACGTTTCTGTAGATGTGGTCTTGTACTTATCTTGTCTAATGTAATCTGAAATTTATACAAATAAATGATCTTCCTTTGTTATATTGTTATAATTACACTATTATTATTTGTATTACATCCAGCTGTCATTAGATTGTTTTTGTGTGACTCCGTATTAAGTAACCTTCTACCACATAAATACTATAACCTTAGTATTATAGAGTGATAGAAAACTGAAGATTATTGGTGGGATGTTAACCATGCTGACTGTTTTCAGACCTCCAGTATCAGGAATTCATGGCGGACCGGATGGGGCCTACTCTGTTGCCCTCTCTGGCGGATATGATGATAACATTGACTGGGGGAGTTGCTTCACATATACTGGAGAAGGTATGGGAGTTTTTTATCAAACAAAAAATAAAATTTCAGAACCAATTTACATAAGTCACATTGTCACCCATGGCCTAGTGGGTACAGTTGCAGATTTGTAACACTAGACAGCATGGTTATGGATTGGGTTCAATTTTTGGAACTTTAATTGAAATGGTCTTTCACTTGACCTTTTGGGCACCTGTGCTTCTGCCCAGACATTGTCCTGGGGTTTTCCTCCGCAAATAATAGCTGGTATCACTATAATGCCCATAATTGTGAGCTCAAGAACTATACATGAGTCACTTGAACATTCCATTGTTAGACTTGTGACTCTTGGTGAACTTGTACAATTTTTGTTAACAAGCAAAATGTATTTAACTTACAGCCTTCTTTCTAGCACTAGTGTTCAGGAGATTACATGTATAAATAATTATATCATACTGTATTGGAGATTATAAAGTAGATTATGTTGGAACCTTCAAAATAATGTTATTAAATGTCTTATAAATGGATTAATATTGTTCCAAGCTATACTGGTAAGTAAAAAATGATGATGTTTATTCTTAATTTTAAAAAATGGGCTTGTAAAATGTGTTTTGGGTCATTAAAATAACAAATGTTACAGTCTCATTATGCAAATTTAGATTACTAATTTAGATTATTATACATAAAATCTGCAAAAAAAGATCTGTGTAGGTAATTATTTTTCTGGGACAGGAGCAACAACAAAAGATTACAATTACTGTTGTGGGTTTATTACTTGGTCAAGAGGGGTCAGAAAGTAGTTCACTCTGTCAAGTCTAAGAAAAAACATTTGAAATATTTAGAGGCCTGCATTTATAAGCTTCCCCAAAGATTTCTACAGTAAATAACTCTTATATCACTTGACACCAGGTATAAACCTGTGTCTTCAGGTGAAGTATAAAGGGCCACCATGGCCCTAATCTTAATTTAGTTACAAAATCTTCAATGGTCAGATCTATATCATTATTCATTTACGTAGGACAATTTTTTTATTATGTAGTCTTAACAACACCTTTTAATGTTCCATAAGTCTTTGACAACACTATAAAATATTATTTAGAGTGCTCAGGTGTTACGTATCTGTTTCAACATACAGTGTGTATTGACACAGTTATGGTCATAATTATCACGTTCAGCTCTTAAAGCTGGTGCGGACAAATGTATTGAGTAGAACCACCAGTGTTCTGCAGGGCAGGTCACAAAACTCAGAAGTTTCCTGCCCTGGTTTTGACTCAATCCCTAATGGCAATCTGCTGAGGATTTTTTCAAGTCAGTGACTATATCTATCAAGTTACAGTTGCCTTCATGAGGGTTAGAAAATTAACATCTTATGTTGTAGGTGGCAGAGATTTAAAAGGAACTGCTGCAAAACCAAAGGTTAGTATGACAAATACATTTTTTAATTCTTCTTCTTAAAATATACCAACCGAAATGACATTAGAGCTTCATAATGTCTTAATTCCCCTGTTAGCTGCCATGGAACATTGGTATAGAACAGGGGACTGGCCCTGGTAGTAAAGTTTGTCATTTTTGAATTTCCATAGTTTTTAGCTCACCTGAGCACAATGTTTGTGATCAGGTTAAGCTTTTCAGGTCATGCTTCATGTATCTTGGGGTGATTTTTTTAACACTCTTGGGGCAACAATTTCATCAAACTTGGTCAGAATAAATGTCTACAAAATTTTAATTTTGAAACTGGGTCACTATGTCAAATTTTAGAAGGCCAGGATCCCTCTTGATAAACCATTTTAAATGCTTTAGACTATGACATGCCCCTAATATTCTTGTGGAATAAGGAATTGATGATTTATAGAGCCTTATACATAATAATGAAAAAAGAATGATAGATAATGTAACTAATTACTAAATAAAGAAATACATTCCATTTACATTAAACTTTGTATTCAGCGCCATATGACCTGTTAAGTGTCTGTGTGCCGTGAAACCCAAATAAATAAATAAAGAATTACGTAGATTTCTTCACTTTGAGATTTGTCACGTAAAAGAAAAATAATTTTACTTCCCTTGTCAACGGCTGATTTTGAATACTGTAGAATTTATAGTTACAAAGAACTGTATACTAATCTTTCTTATCTGGTTTCATTGAATAGAACTTGAGAATGGCCCCACAATCTAAGGACCAAACTCTGACCAGAGGAAACTTGGCTCTGAGCAGAAATGTTGAGACCGGACAGCCTGTCAGAGTAATTAGAGGATATAAACTAAACAGTCCTTTTGCCCCAGAGGAGGGATATAGATATGATGGTAATGTACATAAAGCCTTTAATTGTACACAATTGTTGATAAATGTTGTCAGTATTAATACTTAGTTTAAATTGGTATCCTACAGTTATTACTAAAAAATTTATTTTCAAATAATTAAATAAGCCATTGTAACCTGAAAAGGTCCTGCGAAATGCTGCCCAGGATCTGTGTGAACAGTGAATCATACATCCCCACACGTTATTGCAAAGAGGCATTTGCTGTCTGAGCCATACTGCAGAGATACTTATTCTAAAACTAGGAAAACCATGTGAAAACTTACTTTTGAGATCAACTTATATCATGATCAGGTAATCTGCTCTGACGTCAATACTAATTTTAAGCAGAAATCACCAGCATGGTTATTTATAGATTGAGAAGTCTGAACATATAGATGGATTTTTTTCATGTTTTGTGCTGTCTAACAGAATATCAATTATTGAAAATCATCTTTATTTATACTAAAGCATGAGTTTATGCAGAAATTATGCCCAAATTCACCAAAGCAGTGAAAACATATTGTTTCTCGTATTTGATATAGGCAAACTGATGGATAGCATCTTTATTATAGTAAACAGATAATGGTTGTATGATAAGCTTCTATTCTGTCTCATTTCTTAACGTACCATTGAGCATGCACAGTTATAACTTGTTGTAAGTGGACATTTCAGATAAATGAAATACTGTTGATGGAATGATGATTAAACAACATAATAAATTTTACAAAAACTAGATAATCATCTGATACATGATAGTGTCATAAGTGTTTGCCACATTTTGATTAAATGTTCCTAAACTAGTGGGTAGCAAACAGCACATATGTAATGTGGATATACACCACTGTATAGGAGTGATAAATAAGAATATATGACAAAGTCCTATGAGTATTGCAACATATACCAAACTCCGAAAAGGCACAGAACAAAGGTATTTCACATGCAAGCCAAGCGAAAAGTAAGAACAAATTTGTGATGAGTCATTCAAGGAAAATAGCAAACCCGACAGTTACCTGCCTTGGAACGGTCCGTCGCCAATATGGACCGACTGGGGTGGTTAAACCGGTTTTACAGAGCTCTAACCTCGCACTTCCTGACGAGTTTCTCAAATGCAAGTTACGAAAAGAAAAACGATCTATTTGAAAACACAATGTCCATGCGCTGATATTTTCTATACGTTATGCAAAAAGTAGTGACGTCATCGAAAAATAATGTCCACATAGTGTTCAAAAAAGGAATATGTTATTTTTTCGATTTGAAAAACAACACAAAAATGGCTGACCACGAATATAATTAAATTAACTTTCTGAATCATGAACAAACATGACCAGAGACGAATAAATGACTGCAGCATCCCTTCCATGCGAAGACAGAATTTAAGAACCAAAGCCCAGTGTCCATCAAAGGAAACACACGCAGCAATCCCTACAGGATGAACCAAATGACAACATAGATAACATGCACGGGCAGATTTTTTACGACCGCCACACTGCACAAGTAACATTGTTGTGATCATGAATAAGAATATATGACATAAAGATTATGTTTAGTACATAATGATGGCAACACCACCCCTTTCTACCCACAGAAGAAAAAAAAAGTTTTTTATGCCCCTGTCATCTGGTAATTGAACTGACTGTCTGTCCGTCTACTAAACAGTGCACTGGTCATGACCCTGACAAGTTACATAACTCTGGCTACCTTAATTCTTGGTTTATTTCTCCTTTTTGTACTTGGCGATTATGGTTAACCTGTTTCGGCAACTTGGATATTTCTAAATTTATGCAAAGAGCATGGTTTATCAAGACAAAATATGCTACCGGAGGCATATGTCTTTTCTGAACACAGTGTCTTGTTTTTAGTTCACCGGAGCTTGAGCTTATGCTCAGGGTGAGCTTTTGTGATCGTTCACCGTCCGACATCCAACAATATTTTCAAACATCTCCTCTGAAACTGCAGGGGGAATGCCACATGGACTGATTGACAGAATAATTTTTGCTACAGGTATACACTGTAGAAATATATCCAAGACTAAGACCAAGCAGATAATGAGATTTCCTTCATACAACTCATTGTTATCACCTTCAAACAGATAAACAACAACAATGTTGTATTGTTTCATCATTGGAAGTTCATTAGAAAAATTAATAGATGGTAGTGATTCTTATGACATTGAGCGAAATACAGTACAATTGCTCGATGTCACTGTGGCCCTTCAGGCCTTTGATTTTAAAACTGTGTTAACCCTTGTCGAAGTTAAGACTGATTCTGGAATTGGCTGACATTGGGCAGACTAAAGTCTTAATATTCTTCATTACATAGTATGAAATTTTCTCATAATTCTACTCTGGATTTGCTTAGACAAAAAGTGTAGCTCCCGCTGGGAGCAGTCAAATAAGGATCTTCAAAATTTGCTACTTAGTCTCTTTCTATATATATTGTTGTGTGTGTAACCAATTTAAGAATTTACTAAGACTTCAGTATGGTTGGTTTGCAAATGCAGATATGTAAGGTATAGGGTTTTGTATTTCCAAAAAACACATTAAAACTTTTCCACATAAAATATTTGCCTAAATCTGATAGTTTTATCTTAAGTTACAGCAAGTCTGTAAAAAAATCTTGTACCATATAAGGTAAATTTCTGATTATTCAGGAAAAGAACTTTACTTTAAAAAGACTTCAAAAGAAGATTTGGTAATGAATATTGGCCCTTGTCCCTGTTTCAGGTCTTTACAAGGTCGAGAAAGGATGGTATGCAGCAGGACTGTCAGGTTTCATGGTTTGGAAGTTTGCTTTAAGCAGACTAAAGGACCAAGCCCCGCCCCCATGGCAGTTCACAGAGGTAGGTTGGGTTTATATCAGTGGGTCTCCGGTTCAAGTCCCACAACCTAACACCAGATGTTTGTATTTTGTCAAGACATTTTACACCCATTGTTTCTGCTAGTTTGACTCAGGAACAGTCTATGTCAAGAAGTATTTATTTTTACAAATTGTTGCTCATATAGATTTTCTTCATGAAAACCTCTACTTTTTACAAAGCAAAAAAAAGTTGGAAAGAAAATAGTCTTTTTTTTTTTAGACAAGATCATCTCAAGATGAAAAATGTGTGGATAAAGTTGAAGAAGAAACCATTGGCCAGAAATTCACAGAAGGTTGCATGGAAAAGATGGATGCCATTCACACCACAGAAGTTAATGATGTAGGTAAGAAACTTTAACCATCCCTCTTTCTCAGTCAATGTTGCTTACTTAACTTTAAACGTATGTTTGAAGATTTTGTTTTTTAGCTCACCTGAGCACAATAGGTAAATAAGAAAAGATTCTATTATCGTGAGCTTTCCCGATACCCCTTTGTCTTGTGCAACAACAACAATTATGCTTGTAAACACGCTAGAGGCTACAGTTTTTATCCAATCTTCACCAAACTTGGTCAGAATGTTTGTCTACCAGAATGTTTGTCTACATGAAATCTTGGATGAGTTCACCTGGAATCAAAATCTAGGACAAAAGATCAAATTTTAGAAAAACCTTGTGAACATGCTAGAGACCACATTTATAGCCCAACCTTCACCAAACAAACTTGGTCAAAATGTTTGTCTGCATGAAATCTTGGATGATTTCATAACTAGGTCACGTGGGGTCAATAAGTAGGTCAGTAGGTCATATCTTAGAAAAAGCTGCTGAACACAATAGAGACCACATTTATAGCCCAATCTTCACCAAACTTGGCCGGAATGTTTGTCAGCAAGAAATATTGACTGAGTTCGTCATTGTGTCACTTGGGGTCTAAAAGGTCAGTAGGTCAAATCTTAGAAAACACTTGTGAACACACTAGAGATCAATCTTCACTAAACATGGCCAGAATGTTTGCCTGCAAGAAATCTTCAGTGAGTTTGTAACGCAGTCATGTAGAGTCAAAAACTAGGTCACTAGTATCAAATTTTAGAAAACTGTTGGAAAAAATGCTGAGAGGTCACATTGATGGCCTAATTTTTACAAAACATGGCCTGAATGTTTGCCAGTATGAAACCTTAGATATGTTTTGAAGGGGGTCATATGGATTCAGTAGGTCACTAGGTTAAATTCTAGAAAACAATTCCAGCCAAGTGGCTACACAAATGGTCCAATCTTAACCAAAGATTTCTAAAGTAAATAACTCTTAATCACTTGACACCAGATATGAGCCAACTAAAAGCTGTTGTCCTTAGGTGAACGATTAAGGGCCATCATGGCCCTCTTGTTGTTAGATTGCAACAACACGATTATAATCATATTGGTGACTTTCAGCTTGTTGGTGGAGGAAGACCCTAGACTTAAGTCTGGGTAGAACCACTAGTGCACCATAGGTTCTTTTGAACATATTTTACCCGTGCAGTAAATATCCGGAGGGTTTTAAGTACTCCTTTGACATGTTTTGCACTGTAAAGATTTGCATCTTGTTATGTAATGTCAAACGTAACAAAATGTTTGTAGAAACATTGAATTCATAGTGCCCAAAATAGTCAAGTTTGTCAATAAATTCCATTGAGACTCAAATATATGATTTGTTTAATAACTAATCATTTTGATTTAGGAGTGAACAAAACATGCAATCTTAATATCAACAGATACTCGTAAGTCAGCAAGAAGTTTTGTGTGCTAACAAACATGTAGGTCTTAAATCAAAGAAAAAACAAAATGCAGGCAAATGGAATTTCCGATATTTAAAAAATTATGCTTAACAGTTGTGCTTTGCATATTAAACTACTGATGAATAACCTTTATTGCATAAACTTCTCTCTTTAATACCTGTTGAAACCCGGAAACATAAAATCAGAGTTAAAAAAAGCTGCATTCCTTGCAGAATGAGAACTTTTCTGTGGGAGGATTTCAGCTGAACTTTGTTGGGCTGTTATAACCAGACATTTGTCTGAGCTGAACATTGCCAATATGACCATAATGGTTCTTGTATCAGGGATCTATCTAAGAAGCAAATTTTGAGAAACTTGTCTCTGTGCATTAGTCTTTCCAGTTAGTATCAACAGACTTGTTTGTTTTTAGATCAGTCCTCCAGATAAGCATTGTTTAATTTTTTTTTACAACTTGATTTTGATCTACCAAAAATTGAAATTATCATACTAAAACGATTTGGGGAAGTGGAAAACGATCTACAATAGAATTCCTCATCTTTTTGTTTACATTAAAAATTATCAAGGCAGAAACGTATATACACGCCTGTTTGGGCAAAACTTACAGGGTAAAAGATACGGGTGCACCATTTATTCGATTAGATAGGAATTTCGGAGTCAAGTCCGAGGTAATTCGCATGGTGTGCTGGGCTAAAAATCACCCTGTATGATTAGTGCAATGGCTGCTTCTAGGAAACTGGTAGGATATTTAAAAAAACTGTCAAGAAATCTAGAAGTGAAAACTAATTGACCAAAAAAATTATCTGGAGTAGATTTCAGATATTTTCATTGCGTTTTATAATCTTTTTTGTGTCGCTTGACTAGGCGAAATAGAGGCCTAACTTTGGCACCGTAGGTCCAAATGACTCCAAACTTGGTATGCATGTTTCTGGCAATGGCTCGAAGTGAAGCGCACAAGAACTGTAACTCTACCTTGTTCCGTTTTTTAATAATTCCCCTTTGATTTTTTAAGAGCATTTCTTGTTCGGAGTGTAACTTTCTCACCGTAGGTCTAAATGACTCCAAACTTGGTATGCATGTTTCTGGCAATGACTCAAAGTGCAGTGCACAAGAACGGTAACTCTACCTTCTTCCGTTTTTGAATTAAAACCCCTTGATTTTTTAAAGCTTTTCTTGTCCGGAGCGTAATATTGTCACCATATATTCAAATGACTACATCCTTGGTACGCATGTTTCTTGCAATTACTCAAAGGGCTGTGCACAGGAACCGTAACTCTACCTTGTCCCATTTTTGAATTATTCCCCTTTGATAAGTATTCCCCTTTGATTGATTTTTAGTGCATTTCTTGTAAAGGGCATGACTTGTTGTGCATGTTTTTTGCAATAAGACAATTAAAAGGTTATTTTATATGTGAATTTTGTGCAAATACATTGCTAATATCTGTACAACAAAAAACTAATTAACATTTTTATGTCGACTAACAAAATTTTCATCAGGCGAAACATCCGACTTGCGGATTTCTAGTTTGTCTAAATATGTTCCCTAGATACCTGAAAGTACATATTCTGATAGAAAAATATCATAACTATAGATATGCTGATTTTTGTTGATCTAATTATCCTATTCTGAAGAGTTCTACAAATTGGTTGTTTTTTGTTTGTTTTGAAATACATTGCAGCAACCAACCTTTTGGTGGAGAAAACCCCTGATAATGTCTGGTTAGAGCCACCAGTCCAACTCATGTCAGCTGCAAGACCTTCACACATTTAGTCCTTCGCCCCGAACAGGACTTGAACCCACACCGTGAGAAGCTAATCAGTAAGAGGAGTTACAAATTGATGACTCAACGATTTGATCTACATGCATTAAGTAAGACTATAACACTGTCGAAAAAAAAAAATTAATAACATTTCAGGTCACTCGTGGCTGAGGGAAGAGTTGAGACTTGAAAGTCTTTACCTTCTCACCACATGGATTCTTGAAGAAAAGTTTCAGATAAGAAGGGCCTCCAGCTGATCTGCCTTTGGGATGGTGGCTCTACCTACTGGTAGATATTTATGAGGATTCTTCTATAATAGAAATACTTGTTCAATGCTATTATAGTCATATATGTGTTATTGCATTATATCAAATTAAAATCTTGTGTCTTGACTATGTTTATAGGACTTAAGGAAGGCGACAATACATCCACATAAAGCTGTAAAATGCCAGCGAAAGATGACCAATGAAGAGCCAGAGAAAATCAACCAGTGAAAATCAGAGAAAGACTAAACATCCTTCTCATGGTCAAAAACTGAAAAACCAGAGACAGATTTATCATCCATACCAACCAATGCTCAATTAGAACTGTATCAAACAATTAAATTGGTTGTGGATAATTGATCAGTTTAATGGAATTGTAAGAGATTGGTAATTCAAGACAGCTAGTTTTAATTATTGCCGTATTATCTTAGAAGTACTATGTTAGTTTCTCTGTTCATGTGGTGATGTAAATATATTTTTCAAATTTTGTTCCATTTGTTATGAAAAAAATATTTGAAAACAAAATGTCAAAAAAATTAGTGTTCTATTAATTTCATCCAGCAAAGATTTTATCTCTTGAACAAACTATGACGAGTTAGGGGATATAATAAATACACAAACCCCTTTTTGTAATAATTATATTTCATCATGTAAAAATCAGCATCATTAAAATTCAAATAAGCATGATACAGTTTTATCATATATGACATAATAATGAAGATAGGGTTGTTTTGCTCTTAGCTCTCTATAAAAAAACTTTAAATCTAGAAATGTTGTCCATTTTATAAAACACTTTCCATAAGAATAAGTGTACATCGCTGATGTCTTTTTTGTATGTTATTGTTCAATGTTTTAAATTTTATTAACTATTTTTACTGTTTTTATATTGTTTATGTCTAGTCTTCTGTAAAGGTGGTGTCCCGACACTTTGTCTTCATCAAATGCACATAAACTTGAATTGAATGAACTAGGGCATAATTATACCCCCACCACAAAATGTGGGGGGCTATAATGGATTCGCTTTGTCCGTCCGTCCGTCCTTCCTCCATTTTCGTGTCCGCTCTATAAATCCTATACCAATTAAAGGATTTTCTTCAAACTTGGCTGAAATGTTCACCTCAACAAGGGGATGTGCAGAACCCATGTTGCCCATGTGTCAGCTCAAGGTCAAGGTCACACTTGAAGGTCAAAAATTGACTTAGAAAATATTCTTAAATTTTAACATGTATTTGAATATTTCTGAAACTAGAAAAAGTATTTGCTTGAAACTTAAAATATATATGAAGTGTCACAATTAGGATATGCATTCTTTAAAAATAAGTCATTAAACACAGTTCAAACACATAAATGGCTTTGTTGTAAATCTGGTTTGTGGTACTCAGGTGTCAAATTAAATTTAGCCTTTATTTTTGCTACCTTGGAAAAAAGTGGTTATTTAAGAGATATAATATAAAATAAATTAAATAACAAGAAGAAACGTCGCCATGCGACGAAACCAGGTTTTCATTTTATGTAATTATAGAATTCAAAAAAAATATATGGTTGATAACTGTAGAAACTGACACATTAAAAAAGAAATGTCTATTTTTAGTAACAGTTTACATTAAAAAATAAAAAAGGGCCATGGTTCTTGGATGCAAAACTCTGTTTCATTGAAGAGAACATTCTTTTATGCATCTAAGTTGAAATACCTTTAACTCCAGAAGCTACATTTTGGCATATTTTGATACTTTATACCCTAGGTATGCCATTGACCGTAGAGGTAGAGCCTCATATTAAATGTGGTAGAGCCATGGTTCTTAGAACGACAATCCATCATATCAAATGAACACTTGTGTGAAGATATGTTAAGTTTCAAAGCTCTTTCATGAATGGTTACTGAGAAAAAGACAACTGAAAAAAAAACTTGAAATAAAAAAGGTTAAGTGAAAAGGGGGCATAACTATGACAAAATACAGTCAAGAGTTATAAGACTTGTCCGGATAATTGCTACTGTGATGTCAGACAACTATATCAAAGCTCTAGATTGAATGGTTTCTGAGAAATATACAACTTTAACCAAAAACTTAATGGACTGTTGACGCATGCCTGCCTCACGACATACCCCAGTCTAATAACCAGGATTTTCTAAAGAAAACCTGGTTAAAAATGATTGCGACCATGAATCTGACAGTGACATGAGGAAATACGTACAAAAATAAAAGAAATGTGGACAATTATTCAAAGAGCAGCAGCATTATTGTTGAGTACATTGTAACATTCCTTCTAAAATAACTAGAATTTAAATCTTTTTATGATGTACTTGTTAAACAATTTCAGAATAACAGAAGGATAATGATAAAGATAAAAATTTTAAAGAAAATATGTTCTGCGGCTGTAAATTTTCTCAACAAAATGCACAATTCAGAACAAAAGAAATTTAAAGATAGCTTAGTTTTAAAAAAAATATACAAGTTTACAAGCAAATCTTTCTTAACAAAATAATCGACTATCATAACAAATAACAAAGTGCATAAACTGATGCATAACATGTTATATAAACAAACCTTACCGTATATACAGGGTTGGGGTTTAATTGAGTCTGATTTCATCAGATTACATTCATGCATACAAGGTAACAGCCATGTATAATGGAAATGAATAAATGCAGCTGAAAATATGCCTAAACTTAAAAAGAACTGCAAATTTAACAAATGCAATGTGTTAATGGATGTCCACTTATAGGTAAAATACTGTTTACCAACTGATTATAACAAGAGCTTTTGCAGGTTAGCTTGCACAACTAATAATGTTTCTGATAGCAATATGTGAGCTAGATTGTACTTTCACAATGATCTTTAAAGCAATTTGGTCACAGATTAGAGTAGAAAAATTGGTCTCAAGATACAGATTTTGTTTAATATTATTACTATAACTATTTAGCAAATGAGTGTACCATTTATGACTGATGCATACACATGACATGGCCAGTTAAAATACACATTTTATGGCAGCTTAAAACATCTAAAAAAGTTCATATTTTGATTCTCAAACACAACACAATCCAGATGAGAACATGGTTTTTAGCAGTCGGTTAGGATTTCAGAATCTACTCATTATTATGTTTCTGCATAGTTTGGCTTTATTGACCAGTTATTTAAACATGCCAATTTGACAAACTGTTACCAAGTAGTTTTAATAATCTGCATGCATAGGACCTAATTTTTTACCAGATGCACCAATACCATATTTAAAAAACCATCAACAATCCTGGAACAATAAGACGTGATTTGGCTAGTAAGTCTGATAAATAAGAAAGACATAATGTTATCCAATTTATGCACTGGTTACTGAAATATAAACCTGAATGTATGCAACTTGAACATGGGCGTTATAGCAATATTTAGGTTAGAGAAATAGAAAAGCCAAATATGGGCTTAAAATTTAGCTTGAAAGTTAGTGTAACATCACTCCATTTCTGCTGCACATCTTTCAAATCTATCCACCTTGATAAGTTACTTCTTTACGAGACCTGATGCTATAACACTATAGCCAACTCGATTATTGGGCTTCTTCTATATTCTACCTAAATTAAACCTTGTTTCCCTCCCTGCTGACAAAAGTTTGTTTCTTCATCAGTTGTCAGAGTCTGCAAATCTTGAAACATGCTCTTTGACCAGCACTTGGGTTGGTTGTGGTGGCATTGGTGTCAAGTGTCAGCTGATTATTCTAGGATCATCAATCTCCAGTTCCTTTGGTTTCATCCCTATGTTGTCGGCCAATCACATCACAAGGCCTTGACACACTATTTTCAGAATGTGAGAGTATGTCTTTTCCTCTTTTACAGGAAACACTGACCATTTTCCACTTTTTTGTTGTAGTACCTGTTGTAGCTAGAAAAATAGCAACACATACATATTAATTTTCAAAGCCTGTACAGTCAACACATTTTTATAATATTGTTTTTTACACTATTTGTCAAAAGAAACCACTTAACATCTTTCACAATAGTAAACATTTAAATTCTCACACACAAAGTAGTAGTATATATTTTTATAAAGATTTGATTTACATGTTTTTCTAAATTTAAAATCAATACATAAACCACCAACTGTATTCGTTACAGCAGCGAATTAAGGTATAACAACCGGGGCACCGCATGTCAGCCGACCTTTCCACATTAAGTCCTTTGCCCTGAATGGGACTTGAATTCACATGGTTAGAAGCTGGTTGAAAGTCCTCTATCTCAGATGTGCTTCAACAGATTATAACAAATATTTTTCATGAGCTCAATTGCTCTTATCTATTTTAGTTGTTTTTGTTATAGTAACTTACTTATTATGTTATATAAACAAAGAAAACTTTCAGCTATATTCAGCAAACCATTTGATTATTTTTCTACAATGTGTGAGGTTAAATTAGCAATGCATGTCAGGAACAATTCAGCAGTTATTGGTTGATTTTGTGGCATTGGCAATTCAATGACATATCAGTGGTGGGTCAGTTGGATAATACAAATGAGCAAGAAGTGTTCAAATTTAAAGGTTTTATAATTAGTTTGTGGAGAAGAAGGTATGTTACCAGGGCAAAATTGTGGGTGTTTCTCAATCAGTAGTAGAAGTTATGTCTTCCAGAAACATTTCTGTCATTTGGAGACAGTGTACAACTGAATATGACTTAGATTGTTGGGAATTTCTCATACCAACAGTATTGGTAGTTATTATTACACTTGCTGCAGTGTAAGCAGTTCTATATGTAACCATTTTAGCAACTCTTGTATGTCCTGCATCTGGAGCTCTTAGTTCAGCCCTTAGACAGAAATAAGTTAGATAGTGTTGCAAGATATTGATAGTTATAGTGTTGCAAGATATTGATAGTTATAGTGTTGCAAGATATTGATAGTTATAGTTTTGCAAGATATTGATAGTTATAGTGTTCAAGAATCTCCTGTCTAAGATGACACCTGCTAAGGCAGACAGCGCTTCAGCATCTACTGTTGGATCAAGCCATGGCTTTTCGCTCTTCCTCTGACAGTGGTCCGTGGCTGCACTGGTTGGTTCCTTCACCATGAGACAGTATCCAACTGTGCCTGTTGGTGATGTGGTGAAGAACACTTCTCCAAATAGACTATAACATAAACAAGATAAATGTATTTTACTTTGGCAGTAAACAATTTATTTATCTGGAATTAACAAGAGGATCTGACAAAAGAAGTTAACAAATATCAAAAGAGGGTGATTTGAATGATTAACTTTTTCTGTCTTCTTTCCATATCTTAATTTTAATGCACTGTATTTCTATACTTGAAATGCTTTCGGCAATAATAGCCGTCAGTTGAGAAACAGTTGCAATGTGTATAGGTGTCTCATAAAAATTAACAGTCAAGACTTTATTGTGTTGATTTCTGTCGTGTTTTTTAAATCATAAATAAAGAGAAACATTGATCTTACCACAAATTCAGCATAAGTACTGGCTTGCCTACAACAATACCAAAAATGGTTTACAATGTCCCTGGACCTCATGAGCAATATCCCACAACCTCCATTCTGGCCAGCCTGTAAAATAATGTTTTCTAATCAAAACAAAACAAGATTGCATGTTATTATTTTTATTAATTGTTTTAAAAAAGGTGCTGTTATTTTAAATTAAATCTCATGATTGATATGGATTTAAATACTCTTGATGTGTTACAGCTACTGGAGTTTTGAAGTGTATTGGTAAGGTTAAACTGTGTACCTGAAACAGACACAGTGTAATCTTTTTTGGAACTGCTATCATAAACATCTGAAACACAACCCTCAAAGTAACAATATAGTGTATAGTAGACCTTGAAAATGAAAATTTCTTAGATGCAGTATTTTCTTCCCTACATTTTTGGCAGCATGCCAGACATCATTGGAATGCTTGATATGTCCATTTGGGGATTCTGTAAAAAAGTATTCAGAAATGCTCATCTTTTTAAGAAGATGTGTTCTAGGTTAGATATACAACCAATCTTTCAGTAATCACAAACTTCACTGTAAGCATATGCAATCCTGCATTTACTGTGATAGCATGCTGTGAACACCCAACGATATTACACTGATTTACCATATGGTAATGTTATTATGACTAAATTTCTTGCATGCAGATTGTGTATACTTTAATTTTTTATGATGTATATACATCCCAGTGACACAATTATGGTCATTTTAGTAACATTTATATATTTTGCTGGCAGAACACATTGACACAAATGTCTGGGTAGAGCCACTGATGCACTGCAAGTCAGCTGAAAGTCCTTCCCACATTAAAAACTGTATCCAGACTGGGACTGGAATGAACACTGTAGGCATTGATGGTATTGCTGATATTCAAATTTTAGAATATAGTTGCAAAACATTGCCCTCCACTGAAACAGCAAGTACATGAGAAAAGTATACTGATGTATCTACGTTAAATACTTATATTTGCCATAAACATCTGAACATCATTCTCAAAAATACATAATCTAAAATTTGTTTTATCTACATTGTAACAGTAGACATTTTTACATTATATATATTGCCAAATGTAAAAAAAATAGATAATGTGTAGATATGTACCTTGCTCCAGAGTCTACAGGTGATATTTCAGATCCAAGCATAGTTTATATTCTTATGATCTGGGAATGCACTGGTGTTGATGTTGCAATTCCTGATGTGCTTGGCTTTGGTGATGGTTTGGAAAGCATCTTTGCTGAGGAAACACTTACTGGTCTGCTTGAGATAGTAGGTGGTGGCAATTTGGGTTCTGAGTTGTTGTTTTTTTCGAAGTAGCTGTTACAAAAGAAATAACAATAAAGAATTACTATCAAATTCTCATATTCAAAGATCATAAATAAAAGAAGATTTATAAAAAATATAGTAGTTTTGTACTGTATATGCTCGCTCACAAGTGTCTGGTTTAATCATTTTCAAGTATAACATAGGTCTCACTCTGTGATGATTTATTGAAAATACTTACAAATACGGTCTACTGTTAGGATCAAGCTCCCTGAGAGGCACACATAGAAACAAAAGATGAACAAGTGTTTTTGTTTTAAAATTACATGAACAGAAATAATGTAATTGTTATAAAACCACTTAACATATTATTGGAAGAACTCTTTCTAATACAGATGACACAGGACATATGAATGTATATGTGATATGACACTTTTAAAATATTACAAATTTTCACCTCCACGCCAGTTGCAAAGCGGTTCCCAATACTTCATCCTAGACTAGAGGCCCTTCTCTGCCAACACCATTTTCCATCAAGAATGTACTTTCTGAAAACCCTCGTTCTTTGTAATAAGTTAAAGAAATGTAGACACCTTGTCCAACCATGTCGTTCAGGCATTTCTCTCACCTCCACATGGTTAGGCTCAAGTGACGCCATTATAGCTATATAATTACCACCTACTGAACAATCGTGCTTGATTCCGCACTCTTTATGCACGAGCTCTGTTAGCATTCTGTATATATCCAAGTATAGGGTAGACGAAAAACATAAAAAGTTGAAATAAACGAGAAATAAAATCATAAGTGGAAAATAAGTGATAGAAATATGAAAATTGGAAACTAAATGAGAAACGTGAAGTGAAAACTTAATGAGAAATGTCAAACAAGAATTTTGCATTAGAACATAAAACACTACTTTTGTACATAGGTCTACTTGACAGTCAATGTATCATATTAGTTCAACCCATTAGGCATTTTATTCTAAGTTAATTAATTTTAGATTTCGTATATGGGGTTTTATGCATGTTATTTAATTATTGTTATTGAATGTCTGCGTATGGTCTTTCATATACTGTTTGCTCTTATAGACATATTTTAGACTAGGTATGGAATAATGCAGGGTGTTCATGGCATGCTACACAAAGTGAAAACAACAAAAAAGAGAGAGAAAGAGAGTTCACGCATACGTACATGTATGCTCGGGTGTTTTTGTACATGAATTGGTATATTTGCAAGGCATGTATATACTATGTAAATAAAAACTAAGTTTCATATAAACAAGAGTCGGTACAAAATGGAGATATATAAACGGATATAACAGAATTAATAGTTTGGTAATCTTTGGTTAAATATACTAATAAACAAAATTGCGTGTAACAATTTAACACAAAATGTTCAAATTTCAGGTTATTAAAATAGAAAGTTTTATCTATGTCGACCAAATGGTTTGAAATTCTCATTAGAAAGACTCTTAACACATGTCTGGCTGACCCACCGGCGCAACGACGATCTGGTGGATGAACACCCTCAGCGACTGAATTTATACGTTTATATATTATCAGTTCGCATTGGAGCAAATGCAGGCAAACTTTTCCATCGATAGAGCGCATTTTATAAATCTGTCGATGCATATCATGGCAGCAAATAAGGACAGAAATATATTGGTACAAAGTCTATTACCTGGTTATCATGCTTCAGTATAACATTTTATGTTATGTTTTATGTTATTGATTTTACTCGATCTTAAAATGTCACACTTCAGTTTTGCAATAAAACATATTCACTTTAATACAGTATTTTATTTTATAAATTTCATAAGGTTAGCTATAATGTATTATGCAAGGCATTAAAAATAAGGACAATGACAATAAAATCAACAGATCTTTACTTCTATCATAGATATATAAAATTAATACGGTACTAAAATATGTATGAGATAACAATAAACCAGTGTTATAAATAGAATAGAAATCAAAGAAGACATTTTATAGTTAATGTATACATGTAAAATTATTATTTATATTTCTGTGCCATGCTTATATGGTAGACATAACAATTGTATATGTATATATCGATCGAACCTCTAAATGCAGTGTGCCTATACGTCATTTTTCTGCCAGGCATTTACTAGGTTAGTAAAGAAAAGGTCCTATCAAAATTTCCAGATATTTTAAATTTAATCTTCCTCTAGACAAAGGCAAACAGGTTAAATGTAAATGTGACAAAAACTTGTTACGATCTAATTATAATTGGAAATATGTACAATGGATATTGTTTTACTTATGTTAAATTACCATTTGCTTACGTATTTTTAATAACTGCAGGCTGTCCAGCACTTCTTGACAAAAAATTAGGGCTAATTTTAGGACTAAAATATAAAAAAATTAGGGGAAAATTTAGAGCTAAAGTTAGGAACTTAGTAACAAAAATAGGAAATATAAAGGTATTAAAAGGACTTACTTTGCTCATTTGGCAAATCAGAAACTAACATGCAGTATTTTACTAACATGAAAAATGTCTTCAAGGGCTTCAGTGTCCCAGCAGCTGTTGGCTGTGACCAATTGAATATACTGATGGTATAATAATACTTAACTGAAAAGAACACATTAATAACAATGTGTTGATTTGGGTACTAGCTATACACTTGTCAGAGTCAATGAATGTCCGGGACAATAATTATGGCCTCCTCATCTCCCCTTCTAGCCATCACATTACCTCACCTTAACATATTTTTTCTTGATTTATTTCAAATATCATTAATTTTACAATTTACATTGCAGAAAAAACTGCTGTAGAAGGTACACATCTGCAAATACACAAGTGTATAGCTAGTAACCTCAAGAAACATTTATACAATCACTATATAGTCTCAAAAATCATAACCTGTTGGTATTAAGTCATTAACTTAGTGTGGTCATATTCAAAATAAAACATTTCTCATAAAACATACCAATCCCTAAATTTTCCTACAAGTCAAGTAGAAGCATACAGAAATTTCCCTACTGATCTCCTGTAATCAATAGTAAGCTTTAAGAACCAATCAACTGATAGATCATCAAAAATATCACTTTGAAATCTTTAATCATGAGCAATATTATACATGTCTTCCAAGCTGGCAAGGAAATAAAAACACATACAGTGTTCATTCTTAAATTGCAGTGTGATGTTGCATCGTAAAGTGTACCTATACATGGTTCATGTTCATTTCTTCTTATCAGATTTAGCTGGAGCCTTATCCCTTTAGACAAGTCTTCAATAAGTCTCTTCTGCTTTGCAGCAAGCTCCTCTTTGCTCTTTCTGTTTTTCTTCATTTGCTATCTTGTCTCCTTCATTTTCTTACTAGCCACATCAATAAGACCTTGTGTAATTCCAGCTTCATCAATGTCTTTTTTCTTGATTGCATTTTTCAGTCTTTCATTGGCTTCACCAAACAGTTTTTTCTGCAGATTGTAAATCTTGTCCTAGCTGCTTGTCCAGCTCAATCATGGCTTTACCTTTTTCCTTCAAGGACAATTTTCTACCCTCTAATTCTTTCTTAGATTCTTCTAAGCTTTTTTGTTCTGCTTCTGACTCAAGTCTAGCCTTCTTTGCCTTTTGCCTCTCAATCTCCTCTTCTTTAATTCTCCTTTTGTACGAGGTGTGAGCCTTTCTTCCAGCTTCAAGCAATCCCTTTGTAATGTTCATATCTGCAACACCTCCTGGGCTAACTTTGACAGCATCCTTTACCATTCTAAGGCCATTAATAGAGGAATCAGAAAGTAGTGTTCTCAGCAAGAAGTTGATCTGAATCAGAGTGGTAGGAGAGTTGAGCATACGACAGATCCTGTTGTACCTTATGTTACTTTCTAGCATCTTCAAAGTTCTAGAAGCTGCAGCAGTCTTGGGCAGTGTGGTAAGGAAGTATTGCACAAGAGGCTCCCAGTTCTTTACAATACGTTCCAGTGCAGGAAGCAGTGTCAGCCACCTTGATTCAACGTGCCAAATGAACAATTCCTCGTCAAAGCCAAGGGATGCTTCCACCTCCAAGAAATCTTCTCTCTTGCATGGGGAATGCTTGAAGAAGTAGAAGATATCAATGGCCAGTTCTTCTGCTTCCTGTCTATACACTTTCAGGCCTTCTCTGAAGGAGTCGTGAACAACATGCATGTTGCAAGGAATGATGGCAACAGCCCAGGCAACACCTTCGACTGCACATGTTCATTCACTTTATTCCATATGGTCTTGTTTACATTTGGACCATCAGAGCCTAAATTTAACAGTTTATCCAGAGGCAACTGATATCCTGTTTCCTGCAATGTTTCTAAAATACTATTTGCAACATCCTCCCCTGTTGCATGTCCAAACATAGCTGCTTTCAAGAAATGTACAACAACCTGTCATTTATCTTCGGACCAGTACCTCACAAGAATATCACACTGTTTCCTTATTTGAGAGTTGGCTGTTTCATCATATTGAATGACATATCCTGGCGAGGCCAAGACTTTACTACAGAGGTCATTTCTAAAATATGGCCCCAATCCATCTGATATGAGGTAAGAAACTTTACTTTTACTCATGGTGAAGTTTTGCAACCACATTACTAGGGAACATCTTCTTGAACAAAGAAGGTAAATCATCACATGACCTGTATGAGTAATTGCTATGGGACACTTTCATTCCCCATAACAGTTCAGACTGGGTGACAAGATCCTTGGTACATTTATCAAGACAGGCTACTGTTGCTGTACTCGACTTTGGTTTTGTTGTGGATGAACCAGGAAAGTCCTCCAGAGAGCTGCAGGAGGCAGTAGCACTGCTAGAAGCAGTAGCAGTAGCTGTCTGAAATACTTTGAAATGAAGTTGAGTAGATGAAAATCTGGCTTTTACTAATGATTGGTGCTTCGCTCCTCCAGAATGAGCCAGAACTTGCTTAAACCCTGAGTTGTCCACACTGAATGATTTTTTACATAAAGTACAGAAGCCCTTTGTTTCACACTCATCTGCTTTGCACCACTGAGATAGCCTTGTGTATCTTCTTTCTTCAACCAGATAATCTTCATTGAGAAAATGGCTCAGAAGTATTGCTTCTAAAAAACATACCTTTAGAATTACATGTACATCTGTTGTCACTCCAGGTCACAACCAATAACAAACTAGGTACTGAGATCCACTGGTCAACTGCCTTTACTGTATATGCTGAATTACAACTACAGACTACATGTAAACACATATTAAGTATGGATTTAATTAAAACATCTTTAGAAAATTGGAAGAAATCTAAAAAAAAGGAACTGAAGTAAAAAAAAATAAGGGCTTTTTTAGGAAATCCCTTTGGATTTTTCATTTTTTTAGGAATTTTAGCCAAATTGAAAAAAATTAGGATTTTTTAGGAATTTTAGGGACGCTGGACAGCCTGTAACTGGTAGATAGTGCATTATCATTACAGGAAATGTTCTATGAATTTTACCTTCTCAATGTATGTACTTATAACAGTAGTTCACCTTATTGTCTGTTTGTAGATTCACCTTTGCATTCCTAACTGAATCAAACAGAAATCTGTTATTTATTGCATGGTTATATATTTTCTTCAGAAAAAAACATTAGCTTATGTTCAATGTTACTGTCAGTCGTGGATGAATATATTTATTTAATGTTTGTGAAGGTCCAACTTTAAATGGTAAGTACATTATAATTTGATAACGTTCCTTTAATAATGATTATACAACATTTAACAGAAGAAAATCAGAATGGTATTGATAATAATGTGTAAAACGAAGTAAGGTTTATCTTGTTTTTTATTATTGCGTTTCATTCATACATTTCAAATAACTCAAATATATCAGACATGTAGAAAACATACACCCAACAAATTGGATTGTAATGAAACATGAACTGAGAAATGAAAACAGGTATACACAAGTAATCATTTCATTCTCTGCAAGCCTTTACCAAGACTTTTTTGGGAACAATGCTATACAATGCAAAACAATGAAATCCATGGCAACTAGCATAATCAACAAAAACATCAGTATGTTTCCTATAATAACATTGCAAATTACATAAAATCTTAAATAAATTCAGTGTCATTGATTTTATTAGAAAAATGCATTAGGATAGAAATTCGCCTATTTTCATAAATGCTTGTATTTCAAAAGACTTGAATGTGACCTGTTCTATTGTTGACTTGTCTCTTACTGTTTATTTGTTTGGACAAAAGCAGTATTTTGTTTAGCCCCAACAATAAGACACACCTTTCAAGTTGTCACGTAATGACCAATCAAGTAAACAATAAGGATTGTATAAAGTTGTAAGCTAAACCAAAAACATGTTTAAAATTATATACCATTCCATCCTTTTGTATTAGAAATTAAAATGTCCTTTTTATTCCTTTTTCTTTCAAAAGTAATTTATCTAAGACTAAACATCCAGGGATGAACTAAAATGGGACAACTATATGCCCAATTACTATGTCCACCATTCTTCCAACAAGTAAGGCTTAACAAAGTGTTCGCTTGCCTTTCTAAGCCTTCTTATAACCCAGATTGAGCGGCATGCATGTAGCTTAGGGAATGTGGCTAAGTGATCTCAAGTTCCTAGAGTTCGAGTTCCAATTGAAGCAGTTTTGTGAAGCAGCTTAACAGAAGCATACAGTGTAAGGCCTCCCATCAGAATATTGATATGCACCATTTAAAAACCCAGAAGCTTACATACAAACTAAAAAAATAACACATGTAAGTTGCAAATAAGGGCATTCTTTAAGTTGTATGGTGTGTGTATCCTTTATGATTTCTATCACCCAGAAATAATCACAGAAAAGACAGATGAAGAATCACAGAAATTCCTTTGGCCGACCTGTCAGGCACCAAGGCTGGTTCTCAACAGCATGTTTTTCACTGAAAAAAAAAGAAATTGTTAATATTCACACAAGTAAGTTTCTTTTTATGTACTGTTTTATGTCCATCTTCTAATAACCATATTTATATTATAAGGCTTGTTCCACAGGGTTGTTTGGTTGCTCATGAGACATGTATAAACTTTCAAATAATGTGAAATGACATGCTACCTCAGTGAAAGAAGCACTATATTTATGTCCACATTGTCCAGTATAATTCATTTCTGAGGGTCGATTTTGAAAGAAAACTGATTTCAATAAGCTAACAAACAAGACTCACATTTTTCTGCTGTAATTTTGTCTTTAGATCTTGTTAGGAAGTAACAGTAGTACATGAGATTGACTAAAAAATATTAACAAATTTTGCATTGAAGAATATAAACCCAAGCCTCATTTCATTTGTATTACATAGCACAATGTAATGATTTTGTTAAAAAAAGAAAGAACTAGCCCACATGTATGACAGAGTGTCAGTATTAATCCATGAATCCCACCGTCCCCACTGCTAATATAGATCGTTATGGATGATCTTATTTGCTGAAGTCCTTACAGGATTGGCTTTAGCGATGGTCACAGAAGCCACACACAGGCTATCAACAAAAGCTCACTGTACTCCTCTGTGTCTCTCCTGTATGTCTGAAAAAAATGTGAAGCACACATCATAAATATATATAATAAAATAATAATATATATCATAAATATAACATTTTTAAGGTTAAGACAAAAATAAAAAAAATTACAGCTCTTAATCTGGTCTAAAATGCAAATTTTTTAATGTTTTAAATATTTAAGCCATAGGCTAGGGAATTCACCCACTAGAACTATAAGCCATGGGCTAGGGAATACACCCACTATCCCTTAACCCTGCTCCCTGTTTGTAGAGTTCACGTAACATTGTCTGAGATATAAAAAAAAGCAACTTCGTAAGTAATTATTTTCAAATAAACATTTTATTATATATTACTTAACAATAGTTAAATCCTGTAAACTATGAAGCAATAACTACTAATTAATTAGTGCTAACACACAGCTTATAATTAACGTATATGGACTATTGTGTTAAGAAAATTGCATCACACTGAAACTAACAGGCCAAAAAGCTCTATTGTAATGAGGAATGTTGTTTCAATTATAAGATTTTTGTTTTTAAAAGCCATGCAGCAATAATGTAAATAAAAAGTTTGAAATGTAGATATTTTTCAGGAATTTCAAAAGAAATGACAAAAGATGTGTTTTGCAATTTAAAATGTTAAATTCAAACATTGTGTAATTACCTGGCTAGTAAGTGCAATACTTAGGATTTTTGTACACACATGTTGTCTTCATGAACAAGAGCTGGTCTAATTTTATGATTTTGTACTATATGTAAGGAGTTTTTAACAACTAAAAAAGCTTAAAAAGCCTAGCACTTTTGATTTTTATCTTTATACGTAAACAGAGAATAATAAAATTAATTTAATAAATTATTCAGGTCGATTGAAAACTTCATGACAATGGCATTTTAAACTGAATAACTGCTTCTGAGCAAAGCTGAAGCTAGGAAGATCTTAATTTGGTACATAAGAATAATTCATTACTTTTTTGCAATTTTTATCATCGAGAATCCACACAGCTTTATTTGGCAGCTGAAGGCTGAAAATTTTTTTACCTTGAAAATGAAACAATATGTTAAAATCATGTGCTCACTGACAAGTTTATCCACGGAAACATGTATTATATTTCTCTTCTGAAAATCATATCTGCTAAAAAATAACCTCATAATCTCATATTTACTTACAAAATGATATTTAAGCAATTTCCATGGGTTGGTGGCCCACTTGGGGCAAACACTTTTTATGTGAGGAGCCTTTGTTCAGTATGACAGTGGTTCTACCCAGACATCTGTCCACCTTTCCTAACAAACAGCTGTATATGCATTAATCTTAACAAAATAAAAATAGATATTTACACTATGTTAAAGATTGCAACACTGTGTTTTGTTCATACATTAGTAGCCTTTACTTTTTTTAAATTTCAGAGACTTGTCAATCTTTGTCCATTATGAAATACATTATATGTTTAATATAATAAAAATATGCAGCCAATAGGTATTGTATAAGTATGTGAATTCAATTTAAGAATAAAAAACAAACACACACACTGTTATGCAATATTTCTGTAAACATAAATAACCGCCATTGGGTTTGAATGCTACAAAAAGAGAAAGTCTATATTCTATGAATTATATTCATGCTTCTCTTAAGGTAAATGTTTTTGGACTGTGTTCTTTATTTTTTATTTTCAATGCTTTTTAAAAAACCAATAGTCTGGTTTACAAGTGAGTTATGAAGGAAATATGCTTCTACAAATTTTAAGGATAAACAAATTGTGCATTTACAGTTACAAACTATTCTGTCATTCTTTTTAAAGGCATGCTCACTTATTCTTTTCTTTAAAGTCTGGAAAAAGTTTGTGCTTGTCAATAGTATAAACATAGTTTACACAAACATTCAGATTTAAAACATACAATCAAGCCATCATCAGTAAAACTACCATAGACTGTCTAAAAGTAATACATAAAGTTCTCTAATTATGAGGATTGTAGAATGCAGAATCATATTAATCCAATACTTTATTTAAAGATCCAATATCTGTTTGCTCTGACTGATATGAAATTCTTATTGAAAAGGCCTACCCGGGTCAAACAAGTGGTTAGAGTCACTAACATGCAATTATTCCCAAGCTCCTGACTACCCAGGTAGAAGTCCCCCCTCGGAGACAGTAATATCCTGTACAGGGGTAATCCGGCTGATCTGCAGTATGCCTGAGGTGCTACATGTACCCAGATTTGTCTGGGGTCATCCTCCTATAGCAACAGCTGGATATCATCATATTGACCAAAAATGTGCCGCTGGATCTTAAACCATAGACAAAACAACACAAAATATCATTATATTGACCATAAATGTGCCGCTGGATCTTAAACCATAGACAAAACAACACAAAATATCATCATATTGACCATAAATGTGCCACTGGATCTTAAACCATAGACAAAACAACACAAAATATCATCATATTGACCATAAATGTGCCACTGGATCTTAAACCATAGACAACACAACACAAAATATCACCATATTGACCATAAATATGCCGCTGGATCTTAAACCATAGACAACACAACACAAAATATCATCATATTGACCATAAATATGCCGCTGGATCTTAAACCATAGACAACACAACACAAAATATCATCATACTGACCATAAATGTGCCACTGGATCTTAAACCATAGACAACACAACACAAAATATCATCATATTGACCATAAATGTGCCACTGGATCTTAAACCATAGACAAAACAACACAAAATATCATCATATTGACCATAAATGTGCCACTGGATCTTAAACCATAGACAACACAACACAAAATATCATCATATTGACCATAAATATGCCACTGGATCTTAAACAATAGACAAAACAACACAAAATATCATCATATTGACCATAAATGTGCCACTGGATCTTAAACCATAGACAACACAACACAAAATATCATCATATTGACCATAAATATGCCACTGGATCTTAAACCATAGACAACACAACACAAAATATCATCATATTGACCATAAATGTGCTGCTGGATCTTAAACCATAGACTAAACAACACAAAATATCATCATATTGACCATAAATGTGCTGCTGGATCTTAAACCATAGACAAAACAACACAAACAGAATGTTGTCATTTCCAGAAAAGTTCTATTGCCTTAGGACAATTGTACAGTTGACCTAAAAAATTTAAAAAAGGAGTCAAGTCCTATAGTAAAAATAATACAATATCTAATGCAACATTTTTTCTTTTAAGTCTGTCAGCTGTTAATTTGCACATAATTTATATCATTCTGTGATAAAAACAACTCTGTTGGAATTCCTTTTTAAGGTGGTATTCAATGTTTTGTGAGAAAAAAATAGCATCACAAAAGTCATGATATGGCTTGCTTGAAGTGCTAGAAGCTGATTGTTTATTTCTAGATCTGCAATGGAGTTTTAAAAAAAAATGCCATGTAACCATATTTGATTATGTCTTGCAGTGATGCTTAAATATCAATACTTAACATACTTATGCACAGTTTAATATGATGTAAAATATTGTGAATGATATCAATGGAAGTTGGAGTCTATTTTTAATCAGAAAAAGTTTTTATTTATATACAGTTTTGTAGCATTTTTGGCTAATGGATCATGGTCATTTCTCAAGGTCAACATATCTGTTGGGGTCCAGAACTAAGACAAAATGACTTTTTAAAATAGTGTAGATATTTTTTTATATTACAAAAAGGGGAGGACATCTTAAAACCTTTATGAATTGCAGTTGATGGCGGAGGGGTATTTTAAGGTTAACAATGAAGTGCATGGTAAGAGTGTTTTACCAGTGCAGTGCCCCTGCCTATGCTACTTTAGGTCCACTGGCTATGCTACTCTAGGTCCACTGGCTATGCTACTCTAGGTCCACTGGCTAAGCTATTCTAGGTCCACTGGCTAAGCTACTCTAGGTCCACTGGTTATGCTACTCTAGGTCCACTGGCTGTGCTACTCTAGGTCCACTGGCTAAGCTATTCTAGGTCCACTGGCTATGCTACTCTAGGTCCACTGGCTATGCTACTCTAGGTCCACTGGCTAAGCTACTCTAGGTCCACTGGCTATGCTACTCTAGGTCCACTGGCTAAGCTATTCTAGGTCCACTGGCTATGCTACTCTAGGTCCACTGGCTATGCTACTCTAGGTCCACTGGCTAAGCTACTCTAGGTCCACTGGCTATGCTACTCTAGGTCCACTGGCTAAGCTATTCTAGGTCCACTGGCTATGCTACTCTAGGTCCACTGGCTATGCTACTCTAGGTCCACTGGCTGTGCTACTCTAGGTCCACTGGCTAAGCTATTCTAGGTCCACTGGCTAAGCTATTCTAGGTCCACTGGCTAAGCTACTCTAGGTCCACTGGCTATGCTACTCTAGGTCCACTGGCTATGCTACTCTAGGTCCACTGGCTAAGCTACTCTAGGTCCACTGGCTATGCTACTCTAGGTCCACTGGCTATGCTACTCTAGGTCCACTGGCTATGCTACTCTAGGTCCACTGGCTGTTCCATGAACATATTTCCCGACAGGTTCGGCTTCGCAATGACAGGTACCATGCCCAGTCCTAGCTTGGAATCATACAAAAACAAGCATTCTTTGTTGCTTTACTGCAGTTTTGTGTCTGCCAAATATGTTTTCTATTAGCTCTTTTAAATCACTGAGCGTTTAAATCTTTATTAGATAAGGTAAAACAATGTGCCTGCCAGTCACCTTAATAATTGTTTTAAAAACAGATGTGCTTGAAAATGATAACATTTCTCTTGCTTGTTTAATCAGATCATTCATATTTACCTTTCCACAATGAGTTTCAAACCTTAGTGCAGCACACATTTCTGTACATTGGACAGATGTCATAACTATGTAATTTTGATAATGCTCAATTTAAATTAATTTTGTTTTGCATTTATTCATTCCTTGCACCCCTTAAATGGCATCAAACTTTAAAAAAAAGATTAATATGCATTTTTCTTTATTTTCCAGAACTTTGAATGTTCTTTATTTTTGAATCCTTTAATAATGTTAAATGAAATGTTAATAAATACGGCCTGAGAGTATAGCATTACCATGGCTATTAAATGATATGTAGTGCAGGTATTTCAATAAAAAACATAACCATATTTACTCTATTTTATGATTATACAATTTACTGTTGTAGTTTGCTAAAAATTACAATATAATACATATAATGTTTCAAGCAGGGATCCATTATACAAACTACTTTTGAGACATCCTTCACAGCTACAATACTCTTTGCCTAAATGTGTTAAAGACAGGTGCCAAGTTTCATTGACATTTTTAATTGTAAAATAATATAAAATGCCAGAACATCAAATACTGCCACATCAGTAAAAGCTGGAATGATAATGTATGTTGCTTATTATTAGCTGAAAGAAAGTGATTTACCCCTCCCAGGGCCTGACCAGAAAATAATGGACCAATAAGTTTTCTAGTACTTTTTCTGAACAAAATACCATTTAAAATTTTTACAGGAGAGGTAAAACAATGAGTCTGGCAGCATTATTATGGTTGTAAAGATACAACAATACTGTTTAAAATTTCCAGATTTTTCTTAAAGCAGACCACTGCCAAAAGATTTTGGATAATTCCATTTTTTAATAAAAACACTGATGATATAGGTTCATTTACCTAATTCAAATTTAAAAGAAAAAATCAAACAGAATCTACACAGAAATGACCATACCTAGATGATATTGTAACCAGATGAATATACTTAAAGCTGTTACCTGTACATGTATATTTAACTGCTCAGGATAACACTGTTCACCTGTGATCAGTATTTACCACTGTGACCAGTATGTTACATAATATATGGCTTGGTATGGTGTATAAGAATGTTGTTTTAAGGGTAAGTGAAATTCATGAATGTAATGTGTGTTTGTACTAGTTGTAGTTTAAATACTGGAGTCCTGTTTTGAATATATTCATTCTAGGCTATACCTTTACAGAGTATACATATAATATTGAATTACTCTAGAAACATATTTTATTAGTTTCTTACACCTGTTTTACTGGTAGTAATCAAGACATCTCCATTACGACTGGTAAGACCTTTTTGTTTTAATGTATTGTATTATTAGCAATGATGATGTACTGTTTGAATGGTTTATATATTTGAAATATTGTTAATATATTTGAAATAAATATGACATGATAAGTTGAATTAATATGAATTGTTATAATGGTATTGTCAATTTTTCTATTAATATTCTTGTATTTTTATTTATTTAAACTATTCATTCTGTTACAGGTTTAAATAGAACCTTTTCAATAAACATATATTGATCGACCTACATGTGTCAACCTTAAGTGAATTCCCATCTTACAATAAGTATCAAACTTGTAGTATGGACATCTGTAAATGATAATGACCATTATAAAACCCTACATAATCAAGTCTTCACAATCAATTATTGTGAATAAATATTGTTCTAAAGTAAAATAATGTGTGAGAGCATGATGTATAGAATGCCCAGTGTATACATATTTGAAAGACATACCTTTTGGCATTATTAACACCAATATATTACATTGACAAGATACAGTAAGTTTTAGTGACATCCAGCTATTTATTTGGAGAAATACTTCAGACAAATGTCTGGGTAGATCTACCAGCATAACCACAGGTCAAATGGAAAACCTTTCCTCATTGTCCTTCGCCCTGATCAGGAATGGAAACCTACACTGTGACTGTCTAAGCAGTCAGAGGAATAACAGTTTAAGTCAGTGAATCTACCACTCAGCCACAGGTACCCCACAGAATAACAATGTTTTAATATAATAATCATTGCATTTTACAACAACTGGTGTGTCATACCTTCTATCAGAGTATGTTTGGGCACTGCCAAGCCAGCTCCTGTGAAAAAAATCACAGAATTCTGAAAAAGGAGAATTTATTGATAGAGTATTTAGAAAGGTTTGTGTGTTCAACAGCAACAAACTGGTCATCAAGGTATAATTCTGTTAATAAACTTTTCTGCTCATTGTCCAATTTATCCACAGAAACATGGATAGCTTTTCGTAAACTTAGCCTTTTCATATGCCATGTAGATGTATACAACAAGGAAACTTAAGCTGAAGGCGCTGTGACAAACCGTGTCTTATCAACTTACCGTCTCAAGCAGCAAGCAATGTTTTATTTGCACTGATAAATAAAGGGACAAATATATCCCATTCTTGGAGACCACTTGACGGGATGAGGCTGAACAACCTCAGATCACTTTGGAAGACCACAGTTGCTGAAAATACAAAAAAGTCCTCCAGCCTGACATCTATCCATCCTTCTTGCTAATAGCTATCAATCACACGGAAATTAAATTGATATTGACATCCCATTAAAGATTGCATCACCATACTTTCTCATGTAACAATGCAGATGTAGAATGTTATATTTTATAATTGTTTATTGATAATCCAAACATACAGGGTAAACTCTCTAAATTAAGCCAGATTTTATACATAAATATGTTACGACCCTGGCCAATTATTTTTCCTAATCATTTCTATGTTGAGCAATTTCCCCTTACCATTTTTCCAATCTCAAAAAGGGGTGCACACAACGTACAGAAAACTTAAAAAACAAAGACTACCAAGAGTGCCATTTTCTTTTCAAAGGAACCCACCACACATGACATAATTTAACTGTTTTTAAAGTTATCATGTTATTAAAAATTATCAAATTTTTTTATCATAATTTGCAACCTTCTTTTTGGCCAAAAATATAGGTTTTAAAAATACATAATTAATAATTATAAAAAGATAACACGAAAATGTCAAGGAAATAACAGCAATATAGTAAAGAGTCATTATTGCTGTTAAAAATTATCACAATTCAGGGACAATTAAAATTCAACCTTACAGAAGTTGGCTGATCTTGATCTACACTATTTACCTCAGCTTCATCAATTTGTACTTAGCAGGTTCAGAGTTAAATCACTAAAGATTCATAATACTGAGATATTAAGTTCAAAGTATTGTTCTATCTGTACATGATAAACAGCCAAATGACCTGATAGAACATGTCTAGGCAGACAGGATTTGTACACATGTCTATCTACAGTTTTAGTTTCACTGCTTAAATCATTAATATATCAAAAGGGTACCCAAACATCGAGAGAAAGAGAGTTTAACCTAGGACACTGTAAGATTGTTGAGAGTTAAACCCAGGACACTTAAATATTGGGGATTTTACATTAATTAGTATCTAGAATAAGCTCTTGTCTGTTTTATGCAGACATGGCCAACTTGATGCCTTCTCTGTTGCCAAAAATGATTGCCCTGCAAATACATTTTACTAGTCTACCAATACATTTATAATAATATCAAGGAAAATGAGGGATATTCCAAAACATGAAATTTGTTGTTTTTACCAGGATTTGTTGTTGTTTTTTGTTACATCACACCAACATAATTATTGTCATATTAGTGATATCCCCCTAATTATTGGTAAAGGAAGACCATAGACTTATGTCTTGTTAAGCACAGGTTAGCCAGAAAACCTCCTCACCTGAAAGTTTTCGCCATGATCAGAACTCAAACCCATGCAGTGAAGGGTTAAGGAGTTAAAGGTCAGCAACTCTAACTGCTCAGCCACAGATGCCACAATTTGTTTGTTCAATTTCTTCATTTAGAAATATATGAGATTATTAATCATACTTGCTTACTGGTTATAATCATTGAACTTGAATCATACCTTACCAATTGCCATGTACACCGCCATCATTGGGCAAATATGCAGCCAAAACTGCACTGGTCATCAAGGAGCACAACTGAAATTGTTATGTAAATAATGCATGAGTAAAAATTTATCAAAAATATGTTAAAATATATAAAATTTAATTATTAGAAATGTACTTATTTATGCACCTGACTAAAAGAGACAATTTTGTAAATGTAATATGTATAAGAATATAATGGTGAATGAAAGCATAAAAATATGTGGAACAATATTTCACAAATCTATTCCAATCTGTAATTTACTGGCAGACAACAAACAAAAACTGGTTACTGGCCTTTTGTTTCTCTTCATTAACTACAAAGTGTAAATTTTAACAATAATGCATCTTGTGAGATTACACTAAAATTTGCTTTGACCCGGTACAGTTATCCACGACCATACAAAACAAATGGGCCAATGAACACTATTTCAATGTTGCCAAATAAGATGATCATTGACAGGATGAAAACTAAAATCACATGCTTGATGGGCAACCATCTACCATCTTTATATTTACATTTTCCCAGAAAGGTACAATAATATTTTTTTGCACTTGTTAAATTTTATAGAAAACATTTTTTAGACAAGTATTTGGTAATGCTGCACTGAAAACTGGGGGTTTTTTTTAGTAAATATTTAATTAAAAAAAATACCCATACTTGTGAATTTTAGAAGCTACTTCCCTGTACAGACTAGTTATTGGTACTAGTAGTAGTAAATTCCACTTGCTGACAAAATTAACTCACTCCAGGCAACAGATTAACAATAATTTTCCATTTATTTTTAATTTAAGCTGTGTATGCATACATCCATCAGGATAGTCATTGTTAAGCCATGTAAGGTGAGGTAGCAGGTAGAAGGTTGCTGGCTGCACTTTGTGTATGCCTGCGGGGTCTTTTCCATGGCATTTGGGAACTCTTAATTCCTGTCAAATACCAAAATATCAAAACTTGTCACCCAGGTGTCATGTTAGGTGTTCATGGCAAGTTTTTCACACTGAAGTCAGCACAATACCAGCTTCAAGTAAAAACTATCTCTGGGTAACTGAAATATGGCTGGTGGAATGTTAAACAAGCAACAATGCAATATATAATGTACAATATTTATGTGGCAAAATTACAAATGGATAAAGTAATCCTAGGAGCAATATAGTCCAGTGGAAGAATACACAATTCTGGATGAAGGGCTCTGTGGTTTAATCCTTAGTCAGGTCGCAGCTAATTTAACAAATGTTACAATAAAAACAAAATTTTTCAATTAATTACTGCATGAAAAACACACTTCCTTACACATGAGAAAGAAACCTGTGTAAGAACTAAGATTCTGAACTGCAAGTAGTTGTTGCACATCTACCAACATGCCAAAGTTGAGCAATTTAAATTCTGGACTAACCTAACTGTAATATGCAAACCTTCTCTTATCATATATTCCTGTTACAAAATGTGTTTTGGTCATTGGTGGGTCATCCACCATATTGTGTGTTTGCTGCTGAAAGTAGATTAGCAATGAATCTACCAACATCTGGATAGCCTTGGCATTATTTATGCCCTCTTGCACAAGTTGATTGATCAGTATTCAGCATGTAAACAATTCATTGAAGAAAAGAAAAACAACAACAAAGAATGTAATACTGGTCTATATTTTCCTTGAATTGTAGCCAAGTATTCAGACTTGATAGGGAGAGAACTTGTTAAAGTGTTAGCTACCCTATTAGCTCAGTCTGCAAAGCATTTGCCCCTTTAGCGAAGGGTCATGGGTTTGAGTCCCTGACTGGCTGCATGTTTTTCTCTATATGCTCTACTGGTGCCCAACATAAATGATCCGTGGTTGTTATGTTACAAGTGCTAGAAGAGTGCTTGTGAGCTGCTTGTACAGTATTATCTGTGGAAATTTGAGTGTATGTATTTGAGGGATAGGAAGAAAATGTGTTAGCAGCCACATTAGCTCAGTTGGTAGATAACTCGCCCTAATGGTGTTGGTCTGAGTTTGAGTTTTAGACTGTTTGAAGACACACCCACCCACCCATTTTTCAGAACTACAAACAATAAAAATTTATAACAATATTCAGCTGTGTTGTGCAATGTTCATCTTGTTTGATGGAATGCGTCTCACTTCACCAATGGGTACAGCACCAACAGAATTCCAGTTCATCTTGCTATCTGTTTTAAGATATAAACACTAAACTGATCAGGAATAGTCAGTAGAGTATGACACTTAACATGAGGAAGGCAGTATACCAGATTTACTATATTAACAACAGTTGTTACATAGCCTCGCAGCCCACAGTTTGTTGTGGCTGTACCAGTAAATGATAATAACAGACCATTGTCAATAAGCTACCAATTAGAGTTGGAATTGCACTTTGGCTGCTACTTTAATTAATTAATTAAAAGGCTAAAATGTGTACTTTATTCATATTTTCAAGTTCATGTTAAGTGGTAGTGTCACAGACTTGTAACTCCTTTGACTGCTCAGCCTCTCAGCATGTGGTTTCCAGTCCTGATCGGCGCAAAGGACTTAATGTGCGTCTTCCCGCTGATCTGCTGTGTGGTGGTGGTTCATCCTCAACATTTGTCTGGGGTCTCCCTCCACCAACACAGCTAGACGTCGCTATAATGATCATATTAGTGTCACTGCCATGCATTTCTAAATTAAAAAAGCAAAAATAAATTAGACCATGATTTTCAAATTCAAATATAGGAGCACTGCAAAAGCATAAAATACATGTTTGCAAACATTGTTATCTGAGAAATCCTAACCTTAGGTGAGTTGTTGTCCTGGCCAAGTGGGTGAAGTCACTAACTGGTATTCCATACCCCTTGGATTTAGTTCTGGTCAGGGCAAAAACATTAATGTCGGAAGAACTTTTAGTTTAATTTTCTTGACATGTGCTGTGCAGGTGGGCCTACCCCAAAATTTGTTTTGGGTTTTCTCTAGTTTATCTGTAATATCAAAATGTTGTTAAAATGCCAGTAATTTTTGCACTGCATAGTGCTTCGAAAATGTTTTTAAGTTTCTATGACCACTTTCATATAAGTGGTACACACTTTACCTCTCTGGTCTTGAAATACCCTTGTATGTATACCTTTACATTAAAGATATTTGATAAGAGAGTGTTGGCAGTGTAAGTAGAAGAAGAAGCACCTTATTGATCTAGCCTTATTTCCCAGAATTTAAGAACACACAGTCCTTCAATTTCAAACCTCATCTTAGCACTGGCCTGTTTATGTTTTAATTTTCTCTCTAGTCAATTTACGTAAAAGCATAACCGTTACATCGCTACGACACAGTCATATTGGCGACGTTCAGCTAATTATTATTGGAGGAAGACCCCAGACTTATGCCTGAGTAGAACCACCTGTGCACTGCAGGTCAGCTGGAAAACCTCACCACATGAAAGTTCTCGCCCCTGAGGGGCTGAGTAGTTACAAGTCAGCGACTCTAACCGCTTGGCCATGGGCGTCCCTCTGTAAATTTAGCAGACATTTTTTTTTTAGGTAATAATTATTTTGGCTTTATCTTCAAGGCAACAAGTAAATAAACATTGTTAAACTGTTAGTTATTTTTCTCTTTTACTTACACTATCAAGTCATAAACAGATAAAAGAACATTCAATCACAAGTGAAAACAAATGTATACCAAGTATGTCACACTATTTATAAGCTTATAAAATGTAATTTGTCACAAAGACCCTGAAGTACATTGTTGAATGCGTTAGAGAGATATCTGACAAGAGAAATAGTTCAATCACTAAATATTGTATTATTTTGTTAATGAGAACGTTTTTTAACAAACATATCAACCACCCGTTTCACTTTCACTTGACTCTGGCGTATTTGAGACCTGTTTGTAGATGTTTTGACCAAAGGCAAACTGACCTGCTTGACAATGTTGTGACCAATGGCAGACTGAAAATAAATAAATACAATCATTTAACTTTCTTACATTAGTTAAAATCTGTATTGCAAAATTACAAGACAATTATAAACAAATTGTTTCTCTGCCACTATTGATTTTATTTAACTCTTATAAGTACCAACACTTGTTGCAGATATTATTATTAGGATCTCTGAATGCTAAGCCTCTCACGGCGTGGGTTCGCGTCCCAGACTGTAAATCAGGTCTTCTCCAAAACATAGGAATGGGATTTGCCGGCATTTTTGTTGATACTGAGCAGCGACATTTCTACCATTATTGCACGGCCGGTCCATTATACTGACACCGACAATCAGGCGTAATGCTGTCCCCTTAGCCCCGAACGTTAGGAGGGAAGCCACTACTACCAACTTTAAAGTCTTTGGTTTGACACGGTCGGGGTTTGAACCCGAGACCACCCGATCCGCAAGCCGACACTCATCCACTTGAGCTATTGCGGCTGTTAAACATAGCAATAATTTTGCAACAAATATAGGAATTTTTTAATAGTTTTGAGGCAAGATATAAGAGGTTCCAACTTAAAATAGCTTCATTTATTGGCACTAGTACTGACAATTCTTACCTGTACGTTTACTGTTTTTACAATTATCAATGTCCAAAATGTCTACCGTAAAAAGGAAGGAAACTATTAACTTTGAACAATAACATCATAATCCAGGCAGAAGGCGGCTGCAAAGCACATCATCACTGAATGTTCACCTAAAAGACCAGTTTCATATTGCACATCATTGCTGATGACGAAAAGGAGCATAGCAGCAATGTCTGAAGGATTGTGATGCTGTTGCAAGTATAAATTCTCTTAACTGTAAAAAGTAAGCCAAAAGCAGTATTAAAGCAATATTTATCTCTTCATTTGTCAGCAACAAATTCACTAAAAAAAATATGAGAATATTTTAAAAAATATATGAAAATGTGTAAGGTTTTTCAGAATATAGGATTTTAATCTAAAATATAGGAGGAATATAGGAATCAGTTGACAGCCTGGCATACTGATCGTGACAAAGGACTTAATGTTGGAAGCTCTTCCAGCTGACCTGTGGTACGTCGGTGGTTCTACCCAGTCATTTGTCTGGGGTCTTCTTCCACCAAATAAGCTGGACATCGATATAATGATCAAAATTGATTGCTGCGACGTAATTAAAAACAAAAATATTATTAGAACAGCATGATTGGATCCATTTAGATTAAAGTTATGATCATTTAATGACTTTTTTTTTATTAGCTTTGTCTTCTTAAATACATGGATCTTGAACTGGATTTTCTCCATATTAGATTGTAGAGAAATAGCTTAAGAAAGGTGTATGTAGTGGAGGAGCGGAATAGCCAAGTGGTAGGACACACGACTGGATCACAGGGTCCGATTCCCAGGTCACTGCTAATTTCCTTGAGCAAGAAATTGACCTCAAATTGTTCAATTCCACCCAGGTGTATAAATGGGTACCTGCAAGTGTTATTTGCATCAATAAAATTACTTAAAGATGGGCGAATTAAAGTGTTGTTTGTGTCATCTGTGTATGTTTAACTGTCACCAAGTGGATTCAATGGACAATTAGTTTGTTGACGAAAAAATTGTGCTTTAGAAAACATCTACCTTCCAGGTGTCTTTGTCACCATTTTGCATAGGTACAGGAAAAATTAAACCACACAATTGTATATGAATAAAATATTTAAATTATTGCATCTTTCGATGCAAATCACTGTTATTTATGACAAGCATAAATACCCGACATACATAAATTAGCAAGAATGGCTCGAGGTTAACTAAAAGCGTTTTTAGTTCATCAAAATATTCTAGCAAACTAGATAAATTATCAGAATTTTACATTCTCCTGTAAAGCTACAGCTGCCAATGTGGAAAGGGGCACAACTGTGAATATACTGCAGGAATGGGCCTGACAGTTATGTGTGCAGTGTTCTTTATGTGTGTGGTGTTAAATGTTAATTGAATGATACCAGAGATAGTGTGCTTGAAAGGCCAAAAACCAGAAAAGGCCATAGACTAAAAAGGCCTTACCAAAACGTCTGAAACCCCAAAAGGCTTTTAGTTTATGTTGTAGCTTGTTGGACCAGTACCATACGGGAGTGGCTTGGAAATCTTCAGACAACTATAACTGGATTTGTTTAGTTATAATTACATGAAACTTGGCCAGTGTACGTGTTATGAAAGTAGAAATCAGTCAATGCATTTTTTTTGTATATTTTTTTCCCTTTAGATTACAAAAAATTATGTATGATACAGGTTTTCTGTCAAACGTGTTATTTTACTACCTTCTTAGTTTTGCATCTATAAGTAAATTGAATGTGAATACCAAAGGGTCCCTGGTTTGAGCTCCATACTGGTTGCATTATCTGTTTTTTAACTACAAAAAACAACAGAACCTTTCAACAGGTACCTGTCAACAGACAAGGTTTTCTGTTCTGGAATGCTTTTGTAGATCCGAAAAAAAAACATTGAACTGTTTACACGTAACATTGCTTGTTGCCTGCAACATGGATTCTGAAGTTTAATTTTTTAATGTTAGGTACAAAATGTGTACTATCTCCATATTCACAAACACTTTTCGAAATTATAATTCTTAAATATAAAAGCAAAAGTGCATTAATTTCCCAGAACAAGGGTATGTCGACATATATCAATTAAATATAGGTTACTGTACAATACGACCTACAAAGTTAATAACTGAGCAACGTTTTTTTTGTTTTCATAAAATTCAGTTTTATTTTATCCGTGGTATTGAATTCATGGTACTAATTTAACATCAATGTTTTTTTAAATTAATTACCCTATTATCCTACAGCATGTTGCACTGATGTGATATAAACTTGGCTGATTTGACTTGAAACCAAACTGACAATGTTCAGTTGAAACCTGTCAAATAATTTATCAGTTTATTGAAATTTAAATATTAACAGTGTTGTTAGAATTCTACAAGCATTTTTGTTTTTTCCTTAACTTTTTCCACAACTTTTGTCTTTCTTCCTTTGCTATAGAAACAGTTATTGAACTTATTGACAAACTAGTAATATAATAATGATAAACCAGACCATTTCAAACTTATGCATCTTTAATTAAAAAAATGTTAAAATCCTTCAACTTGGGCCATTCAATTAGAATCTTGAAATATATCACTCTTTTAAGTGTACTTTACAAATGGAGATGAAATACAAAACATGCTAAGTAGATAAAATTATTTTATTTTTCAAGTCGAGTGTTCATAAGCAATCAACATTTATTAAACATTTAATAACCACCAATATTAGGTGAACAACATTCAATGAACAACAATATTCAATAAACGACAATATTCGATAAATAATATTCAATGAACATTCAATGAACAACAATATTCAATAAACAACATGTATTTGTGGCAACACTGACTCGACACCTTGATCTGGCTGAAGATTCAACATTGTACTGACAGTATGCAATAATACAAACATCAGATGACATTAACAAATGCCATAAAAGCTACAAGATATGAAATCCATATTCCTTAATATTTGTCTATAATTTTCTTATTATACATTGCCTGTGATTGCATACATCTAAACAGTGCAAAACAGAAATACATTCACAGCTTAAACATATTAAACACAAAAAATTTGTAAATCAATACATACATATACCAACTATTAAACAACATTTAAATGTTTACATTGTACAACAATATTGAAGTTACCGCACAACAGACAGGTTTAAAATACATTATTATTATGTAGAACATATAAATTAAGGTTATACCGTATTAATTTATGTACAATGTAAATAACTACTATTAATATAAATTTAAAGTGATCCAAACTTTCATAACCCAAGGTTTGTCTAATAAACTATACTACAAAAAATTGAAATTTTGACAAGGATAAAAAATGTGCTTTCCACAAAAGATGGAACAGGTTTCTGTGGAGAACAGTACGAAATAGCAGACTATTCTTACAGAAGTTTGAATTATTTTGTACATATTATATCATTTTTTACTCTTTTTTACGGAATGTGCAAGACACCTGCCTCTTTTGGGTAAATGTGTTAGATGCCAATTCAATCCTAGATTCATGCATAAGCACCAATTCTTTTTTTATAATCACACAAAATTACATCAAGCTCTTAATAGGGTATTAAAACAAACATTATTTAATGATAATTTTGTCCTGATACAAAAGTAATTTTGACCCAAACAGAACCCTAAACAGCCAAATTTAGCTTCAGACTACTGTCTTCATTCAGGCTATGGGTACCATTTAACGAGATGCACTTCCCAACAACAAGGAACAAAGCTGTATTGTTAACACATTTCAATCTTCCCACTTGAAATACATAAAAATCAAAATGGATATACCTCTGGTAAAATATGTAAATATGTATCATAATTCTGTATTTTTTACTTTCAGATTCATACAAGAAACAAAATCAACGTTAGAATTTGCCCAAAGAGCAAAGGGGATTAAAAATAGGGTAAGTTTCATGTGTTCCCTTCTGTGTTATGTAGGATATAATATGATATGGAAACCACTTTAACTTCAGATTTACACAAGTAAATATAACATTTTTATACAAACATCACACCAATACAATAATGGTCACGCTGTTCAGCAGATATTGGTGAAGGAAGAAACCAGACAACTGTCTCGTTAGAACCACCGGAGCATTGCAATTCTCACCAACAATTATTGACAATGCCACATAAATGTCCAAACTAATACAGACTGGCCTATTAAATAGTGATTGTGTTGTAGGCTGTACAAAAGAAAAAGACAACCCAAGAAGAAATAAGACAACTGAAAAAACAACTGGCAAAAGGTATACATTCATTACTGCTTACTAAATAACATCTGTGGATCATTTATTTAATCTGTTAAAATTGTGATAGAAGAAAAAGTCAGACATCTAGTCAAAACCAGCATAAAAATGTTAGTTCCTCTTTCTTTGCTTTTTAATGCCCACTGTTAAGCAATATATATTAAGTCAATGCGTATCTATCCAGTTGGATACTTTGATCATTTTTATAAGCATTTTTATATAAAAAAAATATACAGATAAAAACATGTAGACCGGAGTAGCAGGAAAAAAAGACAAAAAGACAAAGATTTGTTTATATGTATAGAAGTTATGTTTCAAGTTTGGTATTTGTATGTTTCAGAGTAAGATGAAAAAGAGAAATTAAAGGAAGAATTAGAAAATGTTAGGAAACTTTTTGCTGGTTCAAGAAAACTTGTATCAAGCTGTAAGGAAACCACTGACTACTGTTACAGTTTTACCTTCATATAGCAATCTACTGTCAAATTGTATTTAATTGCAATTTTATAAAAATCATAATTTCCTTAAAACAACATTAGAAGTTCTTCCCTTCACCTTTCTCCAAATGGTGAGGATGGATCAGTCTAGCTGAAGTGTGGTAATGATGATTTTGTGCACTGTGTCCTGGCTAAAGTGTGGTAATAATGATTTTGTGGACTGTGTCCTGGCTAAAGTGTGGTTTTGATGATTTTGTGCACTGTGTCCTGGCTAAAGTGTGGTAATGATGATTTTGTGCACTGTGTCCTGGCTGAAGTGTGGTTTTGATGATTTTGTATACCCTGATCCCCAGCTTGCACAATGCTTGTATTTATTTTTATTTTTCTGTAATTTCGGGTGATTACACTAAATAGCCACAGGAAGTAGAATGTGTGATAGGGACTTTTTCTCTTTAATAACAGTCTGTTGCTATAATTTGTCATCATATTTCGTATTTTGAAGGTAATCTGAATCTTTTTGTATCGAAAGAAAGCTGAAACCATGTAGAATTAAAATCAAGCAAAAATGTTGCACTCCTATGCACCATTATGGACTGATCCACCTTTACCGGAAGTACATATTTCATTGCAATCTGAGGGTTAACGACTGGCAATTTAATGGTATGTGCACTGTATGAAGCAGGACCTTCTTATAAGTTGCAAAAGTTTACTTATTTCTGGGTCTTTCAGATAGACTATAAAGAGCTCTTTTCATCTATATATGGTTATGGGGGTCTGTCATAGCTTGGTCATGGTGCAATTTGGTTCCAAAGTTCCGCGACTTACTATAGAATATATAACTTGTTTAGTGGCGTACAACCTGAAGTGTGGTAATAATGATGATTTTGTATGCTGTGTCCTGATGATTCTGTGTACTGTGTCTTTGCTGAAGTGTGGTAATGATTTTGTATACTGTGTCCTGGCTGAAGTAAGGTAATGATTTTGTATACCCTGAACCTGAGATTACACAATGCTTGTATTTATTTTTCTGTATTTTCAATGTTTATGAGCATGGCATATGTGTTAATGTTGGGATGGGATTAACCGGCATTTTTGCCGATACTGCGCAGCAACATTTCTATCATTATAGCACAGGGGCACTTTTCAGGTGCCCAGGGACTGAACCCGGCGGGTCCATTATACTGACACCGACGAGTCAGGCATAATGCTGTTCCCTTAGCCCAGAGCATTATGAGAGAAGCCACTTCTACCAACTTTAAAGTCTTTGTTTGACCCGGCCGGGGCTCGAACCAGCGACCTCCCGATCCGCAAGCCGATGCTCTACCACCTGAGCTACTGCGGCCCGTGTATGTTAATGTTCTCTTTGATAGATATATTATGTATAGGTTCAGTTAAATAATAAGCATAAATGCCAGACTCCCTTTGTCATTGAACTGGTTTGGAAAACTTCATTCTCTCACTAGCGCACAATATGTGCAGAAAAGAGTTGATAACTGGCACAGAAGATACCCCAGGTAAAATAACAGGGCCATCCAGACTTACTGACACAGAAGATACCCCAGGTAAAATGACGGCCATCCAGACTTACTGGCACAGAAGATACCCCAGGTAAAATAACAGGGCCATCCAGACTTACTAGCACAGAAGATACCGCAGGTAAAATGACGGCCATCCAGACTTACTGGCACAGTAGATACCCCAGGTAAAATAACAGGGCCATCCAGACTTACTGGCATAGAAGATACCCCAGGTAAAATGACGGCCATCCAGACTTACTGGCACAGTAGATACCCCAGGTAAAATAACAGGGCTATCCAGACTTACTGGCACAGTAGATACCCCAGGTAAAATGATGGCCATCCAGACTTACTGGCACAGAAGATACCCCAGGTAAAATGACGGCCATCCAGACTTACTGGCACAGAAGATACCCCAGGTAAAATAACAGGGCCATCCAGACTTACTGGCACAGTAGATACCACAGGTAAAATGATGGCCATCCAGACTTACTGGCACAGAAGATACACCAGGTAAAATAACAGCCATCCAGACTTACTGGCACAGAAGATACCCCAGGTAAAATAACAGGGCCATCCAGACTTACTGGCACAGAAGATACCCCAGGTAAAATAACAGGGCCATCCAGACTTACTGGCACAGTAGATACCTCAGGTAAAATGATGGCCATCCAGATTTACTGGCACAGAAGATACCCTAGGTAAAATAACAGGGCCATCCAGACTTACTGGCACAGAAGATACCCCAGGAAAAATGTAGGCCATCTGTACTTACTGGCACAGAAGATACCCCAGGTAAAATGAAGGCCATCTGTACTTACTGGCACAGAAGATACCCCAGGTAAAATAACAGGGCCATCCAGACTTACTGGCACAGAAGATACCCCAGGTAAAATGAAGGCCATCTGTACTTACTGGCACAGAAGATACCCCAGGTAAAATAACAGGGCCATCCAGACTTACTGGCACAGAAGATACCCCAGGTAAAATAACAGGGCCATCCAGACTTACTGGCACAGAAGATGGCCATCCAGACTTAGCAGCACAAAAGATACCCCAGGTAAAAAAACAGGGCCATCCAGACTTACTGGCACAGAAGATACCCCAGGTAAAATGATGGCCATCCAGACTTACTGGCACAGAAGATACCCCATGTAAAATAACAGGGCCATCCAGACTTACTGGCACAGAAGATACCCCAGGTAAAATAACAGGGCCATCCAGACTTACTGGCACAGTAGATACCCAAGGTAAAATAACAGGGCCATCCAGACTTACTGGCACAGAAGATACCCCAGGTAAAATAACAGGGCCATCCAGACTTACTGGCACAGAAGATACCCCAGGTAAAATAACAGGGCCATCCAGACTTACTGGCACAGAAGATATCCCAGGTAAAATAGCAGGGCCATCCAGACTTACTGGCACAGTAGATACCCCAGGTAAAATAACAGGGTCATTCAGACTTACTGGCACAGAAGATACCCCAGGTAAAATGACGGCCATCCAGACTTGCAGGCACAAAAGATACCCCAGGTAAAATAACAGGGCCATCCAGACTTACTGGCACAGAAGATACCCCAGGTAAAATGACGGCCATCCAGACTTACTGGCACACAAGATTCCCCAGGTAAAATGACAGGGCCATCCAGACTTACTGACACAGAAGATACCCCATGTAAAATAACAGTCATCCAGACTTACTGGCACAGAAAATACCCCAGGTAAAATAACAGGGCCATCCAGACTTACTGGCACAGAAGATACCCCAGGTAAAATGACGGCCATCCAGACTTACTGGCACAGAAGATACACCAGGTAAAATAACAGGGCCATCCAGACTTACTGGCACAGAAGATACCCCAGGTAAAATAACAGGGCCATCCAGACTTACTGGCACAGAAGATACCCCAGGTAAAATAACAGGGCCATCCAGACTTATGTATGTGGGAGTTCTGTCAGGTGCTTCAAACTACCATGTCAAGAAGACATGTGGCAACAACCAGCCTGAACAACTCGAGTTCCAGAAGCCACGCAGTTTTCACCATAACAGTAGAAGCAAAATTGATTATTCCAAATTAGTCTGTCACTTGACCCTTGAAATAATTCTCATCAGATGGTGTGAGGATTGTCATGTCCACTTTACTCTTGTCTGCAACATTGTATTTATCAGGACAGAGTCAGGATATACAGAATTTTCAGAAAGGAGGCGAAAGACCAATGAAAGAAAACACTTTAGGAGGTTTTTGTTAGAAACAAAGGTAACAGATGGAGATAACATTGACAAAATGTCAATACTGTAACTTTTGTGTTAAAAACATTTTAACTTGGATGACATCTGAATGCCTTTTTAAGACCATAAAAAGAAACACATTTAAGAGTCAAACCAAATAAAGACAAGACAGCAACTACTTGAGATAGTAAAGCTCCACACCAACCTTATACTTCAACTGCACTAATAATGGAAAAAAGATCAACATCAACAACTGCACTGACAATTGAAAGATCAACATCAACAACTTGTTAACTTGTGCATTTGTTAAAAACTGGGTTGTTGGATCAGAAAAACCAGACGACATGGAAAGAAAAATCATTGGAAAGATCAATAGCAAGATGCTTGGGCACAGTTGCCTTACTTTGTAATGGGCAAATTTATTAGCACCCCGACCCCAAGACTAGAGTAATAGCTTACACGCATACTAAATATGTATTTGTGGTTATATATGTATAATGGCTTACACACATACTAAACTTAACACTGGAAGTATATGTATTTGTGGACAAAGAAAATATTGTCAAATATACATCAGTAGAAATGTACTGCGATCAGGTTTATGACCTGGGCAACTCCACAAAGGGCCCACCACTCAAACTAAAAGAAGGGAAGGACAGGGGTCTATGTAGAAGGGAAAATGGAAAAAATGATCAACATCAACAACAGCACTGACCATGGAAAATGCAAAAAAGATCAACATCAACAACTGCACTGACAATTGAAAAAAGATCAACACCAACAACTGGTTGTTGTGTGTTTGTGGCAGGACAAAGAAAATAGTGTAAAATATACAGCGCTGGAAATTTACTGTGATCAGGTTTTTTACCTCTGCAATTCGACTAAGGGCCCACCACTCAAACTAAAAGAAGGGAAGGATGGGGTCTATGTAGAAGGGAAAATGGAAAAAAGATCAACATCAACAACGGCACAGACCATGGAAAATGAAAAAAAATGATCAACATCAACAACAGCACTGACCATGGAAAATGGAAAAAATGATCAACATCAACAACAGCACTGACCATAGAAAATGGAAAAAATGATCAACATCAACACTGACCATGGAAAATGGAAAAAATGATCAACATCAACTACAGCACTGACCATGGAAAATGGAAAAAAATGATCAACATCAACAACTGGTTGTTGTGTGTTTGCCGCAGGACAAAGAAAATAGTGTAAAATATACGGCGCTGGAAATTTACTGTGATCAGCCTTTAGACCTCTGCAATTCGACTAAGGAGCACTCAAACTAAAAGGGAAGGATGGGGTCTATGTAGAAGGGAAAATGGAAAAAAGATCAACATCAACAACAGCACAGACCATGGAAAATGGAAAAAATGATCAACATCAACAACAGCACTGACCATGGAAAATGGAAAAAAGATCAACATCAACAACTGTACTGACAATGGAAAAAAGATCAACATCAACAACTGCACTGACAATGGAAAAAAGATCAACATCAACATCGGTTGTTGTTGTTTGTTGGACAAAGATAGCAGAGTAAAATATACGGCAGTGGAAGTTTATTATGATATGGTTTTTTGACCTGTGCAATTCCACAAAGGGCCCACGCCCACCACTCAAACTAAAAGAAGGGAAACTATGGGGTCTATGTAGAAGGGAAAATGGAAAAAAGATCAACATCAACAACGGCACAGACCATGGAAAATGGAAAAAATGATCAACATCAACAACAGCACTGACCATGGAAAATGGAAAAAAGATCAACATCAACAACTGTACTGACAATGGAAAAAAGATCAACATCAACAACTGGTTGTTTGTTTGTTGGACAAAGATAGCAGTGTAAAATATACGGCAGTGGAAGTTTATTGTGATATGGTTTTTGACCTGTAAAATTCTGCAAAGAGCCCACCACTCAAACTAAAAAGGGAAACTATGGGGTCTATGTAGAAGGGAAAATGGAAAAAAGATCAACATCAACAACGGCACAGACCATGGAAAATGGAAAAAAATGACCAACATCAACAACAGCACTGACCATGGAAAAAAATGATCATCAACAACTGGTTGTTGTGTGTTTGCCGCAGGACAAAGAAAATAGTGTAAAATATACGGCGCTGGAAATTTACTGTGATCAGCTTTTTGACCTCTGCAATACGACTAAGGGCCACCACTCAAACTAAAAGGGAAGGATGGGATCTATGTAGAAGGGAAAATGGAAAAAAGATCAACATCAACAACAGCACAGACCATGGAAAATGGAAAAAATGATCAACATCAACAACAGCACTGACCATGGAAAATGGAATAAATGATCAACATCAACAACTGTACTGACAATGGAAAAAAGATCAACATCAACAACTGCACTGACAATGGAAAAAAGATCAACATCAACAACAGCACAGACCATGGAAAATGGAAAAAATGATCAACATCAACAACTGGTTGTTGTGTGTTTGTTGGACAAAGATAGCAGAGTAAAATATACGGCAGTGGAAGTTTATTGTGATATGGTTTTTGACCTGTGCAATTCCACAAAGGGCCCACCACTCAAACTAAAAGAAGGGAAACTATGGGGTCTATGTAGAAGGGAAAATGGAAAAAAGATCATCAACAACAGCACAGACCATGGAAAATAGAAAAAAAATGATCAACATCAACAACAGCACTGACCATGGAAAATAGAAAAAATAATCAACACCAACAACTGGTTGTTGTGTGTTTGCCGCAGGACAAAGAAAATAGTGTAAAATATACGGCGCTGGAAATTTACTGTGATCAGCTATTTGATCTCTGCAATTTGACTAAGGGCCTAGCACTCAAACTAAAAGGGAAGGATGGGGTCTATGTAGAAGGGAAAATGGAAAAAAGATCAACATCAACAACAGCACAGACCATGGAAAATGGAAAAAATGATCAAATCAACAACAGCACTGACCATGGAAAATGGAAAAAAGATCAACATCAACAACTGTACTGACAATGGAAAAAAGATCAACATCAACAACTGGTTGTTGTTTGTTTGTTGGACAAAGATAGCAGTGTAAAATATACGGCAGTGGAAGTTTATTGTGATATGGTTTTTGACCTGTAAAATTCTGCAAAGAGCCCACCACTCAAACTAAAAAGGGAAACTATGGGGTCTATGTAGAAGGGAAAATGGAAAAAAGATCAACATCAACAACCGCACAGACCATGGAAAATGGAAAAAAATGATCAACATCAACAACAGCACTGACCATGGAAAAAAATGATCAACATCAACAACTGGTTGTTGTGTGTTTGCAGCAGGACAAAGAAAATAGTGTAAAATATACGGCGCTGGAAATTTACTGTGATCAGCTTTTTGACCTCTGCAATTCGACTAAGGGCCACCACTCAAACTAAAAGGGAAGGATGGGGTCTATGTAGAAGGGAAAATGGAAAAAAGATCAACATCAACAACAGCACAGACCATGGAAAATGGAAAAAATGATCAAATCAACAACAGCACTGACCATGGAAAATGGAATAAATGATCAACATCAACAACTGTACTGACAATGGAAAAAAGATCAACATCAACAACTGTACTGACAATAGAAAAAAGATCAACATCAACAACTGGTTGTTGTGTGTTTGTTGGACAAAGATAGCAGAGTAAAATATACGGCAGTGGAAGTTTATTGTGATATGGTTTTTTGACCTGTGCAATTCCACAAAGGGCCCACCACTCAAACTAAAAGAAAGGTAACTATGGGGTCTATGTAGAAGGGAAAATGGAAAAAAGATCAACATCAACAACAGCACAGACCATGGAAAATAGAAAAAATGATCAACAGCACTGACCATGGAAAATAGAAAAAATAATCAACACCAACAAAAGCACTGACCATGGAAAAAAATGATCAACACCAACAACTGGTTGTTGTGTGTTTGCCGCAGGACAAAGAAAATAGTGTAAAATATACGGCGCTGGAAATTTACTGTGATCAGCTTTTTGACCTCTGCAATTTGACTAAGGACCGAGCACTCAAACTAAAAGGGAAGGATGGGGCCTATGTAGAAGGGAAAATGGAAAAAAGATCAACATCAACAACAGTACAGACCATGGAAAATGGAAAAAATGATCAACATCAACAACAGCACTGACCATGGAAAATGGAATAAATGATCAACATCAACAACTGCACTGACAATGGAAAAAAGATCAACATCAACAACTGTACTGACAATGGAAAAAAGATCAACATCAACAACTGGTTGTTGTGTGTTTGTTGGACAAAGATAGCAGAGTAAAATATACGGCAGTGGAAGTTTATTGTGATATGGTTTTTTGACCTGTGCAATTCCACAAAGGGCCCACCACTCAAACTAAAAGAAAGGTAACTATGGGGTCTATGTAGAAGGGAAAATGGAAAAAAGATCAACATCAACAACAGCACAGACCATGGAAAATAGAAAAAATGATCAACAGCACTGACCATGGAAAATAGAAAAAATAATCAACACCAACAAAAGCACTGACCATGGAAAAAAATGATCAACACCAACAACTGGTTGTTGTGTGTTTGCCGCAGGACAAAGAAAATAGTGTAAAATATACGGCGCTGGAAATTTACTGTGATCAGCTTTTTGACCTCTGCAATTTGACTAAGGACCGAGCACTCAAACTAAAAGGGAAGGATGGGGTCTATGTAGAAGGGAAAATGGAAAACAGATCAACATCAACAACAGCACAGACCATGGAAAATGGAAAAAATGATCAACATCAACAACAGCACTGACCATGGAAAATGGAAAAAATGATCAACATCAACAACAGCACTGACCATGGAAAATGGAAAAAAGATCAACATCAACAACTGTACTGACAATGGAAAAAAGATCAACATCAACAACTGGTTGTTGTTTGTTTGTTGGACAAAGATAGCAGTGTAAAATATACGGCAGTGGAAGTTTATTGTGATATGGTTTTTGACCTGTAAAATTCTGCAAAGAGCCCACCACTCAAACTAAAAAGGGAAACTATGGGGTCTATGTAGAAGGGAAAATGGAAAAAAGATCAACATCAACACCGGCACAGACCATGGAAAATGGAAAAAAATGATCAACATCAACAACAGCACTGACCATGGAAAAAAATGATCAACATCAACAACTGGTTGTTGTGTGTTTGCAGCAGGACAAAGAAAATAGTGTAAAATATACGGCGCTGGAAATTTACTGTGATCAGCTTTTTGACCTCTGCAATTCGACTAAGGGCCACCACTCAAACTAAAAGGGAAGGATGGGGCCTATGTAGAAGGGAAAATGGAAAAAAGATCAACATCAACAACAGCACAGACCATGGAAAATATGATCAACATCAACAACAGCACTGACCATGAAAAATGGAATAAATGATCAACATCAACAACTGCACTGACAATGGAAAAAAGATCAACATCAACAACTGTACTGACAATGGAAAAAAGATCAACATCAACAACTGGTTGTTGTGTGTTTGTTGGACAAAGATAGCAGAGTAAAATATACGGCAGTGGAAGTTTATTGTGATATGGTTTTTGACCTGTGCAATTCCATTAGTTTAATATGATGCAGAGATGTAGAAGTTAGAATTAGAAATAGTAATATAGTAATACTTTATTACGTCGCTATTTACACGACCATGAGCTGTTTGTGTATAAAGCACGTAAATCATTCAAGATATTGTTTCTATTTAGTATGAAGAATTTGTATTCTTGGGTTTTATGGCACACCGACACTTATATGGAAGTATCTGGGGGTGAAAGTGAGTTCGTATGTGAAGCTGCACGTGAATTTCAACCTTTTCCCTTTTCTAAACCACTGGCCCTTTTTGACTACCTAACAAGTCACTCTCTCGCTGTCTGTGCAGATGAACGGTTCGACTGGTAATTATTATTACTTTTTATGACATTTAAATGTATTACTGTATTGTATTGAATTAAGCTACATAGTTTGTGGTTTGCATTATGGAACTATATGAAAATAATCTTATCTTTTAAAACTAAGACGCTTAATTGTTTTCAGGTTTTTTCTGCATGTTTATTTAAAATAAACAAGTGAGTTTAACCACATCTTCATAGTCATTAACCCTTCGAAGACCCCATTATAGTAGTTACATATTTGTATTGTTTGATATGTTACCACATATTTATACTAGCTTTCTGACCTATACCAGGTGTGGTTGATTATTGTGAATTACAAATATCTGACCTATACCAGGTGTGGTTGATTGCAACACACAAATATCTGGCCTACCTATACCAGGTGTGGTTGATTATTGACACACAAATATCTGCCCTATACCAGGTGTGGTCGATTATTGACACACAAATATCTGCCCTATACCAGGTGTGGTCGATTATTGACACACAAATATCTGCTCTATACCAGGTGCTGTCGATTATTGACACACAAATATCTGCCCTATACCAGGTGTGGTTGATTTTTGCTTGAAATATTATGTTATGTCAGGGTAACTTAGTCCTGTTTACAGCTTTGTGTCTGAATCTTTCAGGTCTCAGCTAGGAAGCCGGCGGTACAGAGACTTCTGTAAAACTAAAGAAAGGAGAAGGAGAACATTTTCGGAATTTGTGAATTAGAGGTAATAGTTGATTGTTGTTCTTCTGGTTAAACTGATACTACCTTTGAAGAAGAAATATTCCCAATTTCCCTGGGCTGCAAAAATAGGAAGTCAGTAAGTCAAGATTTTTTTTTTACTTTTAATTTTAGATTTTTTACTAATAGAGTGATAGTTTACAGAGATACCGTTAGGTAACTGATGCATGATTGAGATAGGTAACCGATAGGTAACCATTACATAACAGTTACATAACAGAGATAACTGGTAGATATGAAACTGAACTCAGCATGGCTGGTAAATTTGTTATAGCACAGTTATGCTCCTTTGTTCTAATCTACATGCATGTTTTTTTTCTCTTCATGGTTTTAAAATTAATACTGAATGATTTTAAGCATTTCAAATGTAAAGGACGAGTGTCACCATTATATATCCCCAGGAACTAACACCACCACCAAATGGAACACGTCGCAGTACAAGTGCTAACATGTTCAGTACTTGTTCTTGGGTAAATAAGCTATCAATGAAATGTTATGTAATTTTTTTATTTAGAAGTAAACTGTGTGTGATTATTAAAATGTGCAAACCTTCAATTTAAGGCAAATACCACAAAAGATCCTAATTATTGAACAAGAGGCCGAAGATGGGTGATGCTCCCCGAATGCTATTTTGTCACAAGAACGGTTTGTTGTATAACTATGAAGGTGAATTTTGTAATAACAGTAGCGCTATAAAAACAGACAATCAAACCTGTACCTATAAAGGTTGAAGGGAATGGCTATTTCAACCATTGAGTTGGGTTTGTTTCAAGATCATACTGACCTTGACCTTTAAGCCAGCGACCCAAATTTCACTCGAGATTTAAAATGTGAATGCAAATAACAAAGTTTTGGGCCAGACATGATTTTGCTTCAAGGTCACACTGTGACCTGGACCTTCAAGGTAGCAACCGTAATTTTGCATGTGACACGTCTTTGCTGCAAGCTGTACAGGAAGAGGAAACAGGAAGCACAGAAAGCAGAGCATTGGCTCCAACAACTCATGAAGATTAGCAACTTCATCTGGGACTTTAAAAATTATTTACCAGAAACAAATATGCATTTTATTGCGCTTAATTTGATTTTTTTTACTCCTGTATTCTTAATTTCTATAAACCCTAGACTGACATTATTGATGATGCACTGTCAAACCAATGGCGAAAAAATGACTTGCTGATGCAAACTTGTCACAACACGACACAAGAAGCTATCTTGTTGAAATGAGTTGACAACCAAGTAATAATTAGAGTAAGACCTCCAACATCCGAAATGTTAGATATTTCCTTTACACCAACGAGCCTTAACATTCCTCAAAACAGGAGATACAACTTTGACCATGTTTTCAACACGTGTGCGACTCAGGTAGTATTAAGGTAATCTTGTTTCTTTGGGAAGGACTGTGGTTTTATTGATGACTCACAAAATATATTAATTGTTGTGTTCAGCAATTGCATCAATACCGACTTCAAAACTAAGGGAAATATATGGATTTTATTATGCTCGATTTGTGAAAAGGTGACTTGCTGACAAAAACTTGTTTAGCATTGGTTTCCATACTTTTTTTCAAAGTATGGGGACTTTTTTTCAAAGAACGGAACGCTGCAGCTTAAAAGAGAATGCAACTGCTGTAGAAAATCACAACTAAACAATAGGATCAGCTTTACTTGTGACCTAAAGTAATTTAAACACAATGTCTAAAACTCACACTCGGTGTAAAACTCACACTAATTGTATCAGTTGGAGTAAAACTCACTAATTGTATCGGTTGGTGTAAAACTTACACTAACTGTATCGGTGTAAAACTCACACTAATTGTATCAGTTGGTGTAAAAACTGCAAACCTCTCACACAATAAGTGTAATGTTATCAGTTGGTGTAAAACTGCAAACCTCTCACTCATCATTGTGTATTTCCATTTTAGGATGAGATATTTACGAAATTATGTAAGCCAGCAATGGAAAATATTGATGTCCACGATGTAGCCTTTCTGGCATAGTATGTATACAATTTTGTTTATTTGAATATTTTAGATCAATCTATAGCCTGTCAACTTTATGTAGTATTTGTTAATTATTTTCCATTTGTATTATTGAACCTTTGAATTAGGTCTGTCACATCAAGTTGTTTTTTTCTCCAGTTTTTGTTATCCTGTTTATTAACTCTTTACCTTGGCCTAACCTAAGAGTTGCCATCTCAGTTGTTGGAATAGTAACATCAGAAAACTCGGAAGATTTGGTCTTCTTGAAAATGATCATACTTGAAGATGTTTTCACATATGTTAACATCCAGAATATTAGAAATGAATAAAAATTGATTAACAATATTGCAATATAAGCTTATCATAGATAACAAGTCTTGTAATAAATTATGTTATTAAAAACTCAGCTTGTTTAATATTGTCATCCTCATCATTTTGTGTATTTCTATTTTAGGATGAGGTATTTGTAAATGTTGCCAAACCAGTAATGGAAACAATTGCTGGCCATGATGTAGCTTTCCTTGTCTAGTATGTATACAATTTGTTTATTTGAATGTTTTGTTTACTTGAATGTTTTAGGTCAATCTATATCCTATCAAACTAAGGTGAAAAGGTGACTTGCCAGGATATACAGAATTTAAAAGGTTTTTGTTTGAAACAAAGGTAACAGTTGGAGATAACATTTCAACAAAATGTCAATACTGGTGCTGAAAACATTTTAACTCACATGGCATCTGAATGAATGCCTTTATATAAAAAAAACAAATTGCTACTGAACTTGTGCAATGGTTTAGTACCATGTACATCTCATAATAAACTTATAAGAAATTATAGTGGTATAGCTAATGAAATACTGTTGATAAGATGCTTGTCTGAACAAATATTGCTAGTTGGACGGTCCCAGGCTGATGACACAAGAAACAATTTAGCATTTCAGAGTTGACAACAAAGTAATAATCAGAGTCAGGCCTTAAACATTGGAAATGTTGCCTATTGAAAACAAAACAACAAGCCTTATTATTCAAGGGAAAAATTACCATTTCGACCATGTTTTCAACTCGAGTTCGAGTCAGGTAGTATTGTTATCTTGGTACTTTAGTTTTATTGATGAATTACAAAATAAATCAATTGTGTTCAGCATCTAGCAGAAAACATTGCATCTAGACTAAATTTAAAGATATTTAAGGTAAAGCAAGTGTAATAGAAAATAAACAGAACTTGAAAATTAACACAACCAATGAGTTGTAGACTTTAATGTAGACGTGTATTCCAAATTTAAGAAAATTCCCCATCCAGTTGTGAATTTATGGACATTTGTCTTCTAAAATTGGTATTAAATTTTTAGCAATAAGCATAAAATTGGTATTAAATTTTTAGCAATAAGCAAACTCCAAATATTATTGTAACCAGGTGTTTTAAATATATTTAAGCCCGTTACCTGTACATGTACAATTAAATGCTCAGGATAACACTGTTCACCTGTGATCAGTATTGACCACTGTGACCAGTAGGTTACATAATATATGGCTTGGTATGGTTGAGTGTATGAGAATGTTTTAAGGGTAAGTGAAATTCATGAACGTAATGTGTGTTTGTACTAGTTGTAGTTTAAATACTGGAGTCCTGTTTTGAATATATTCATTCTAGGCTATACTTTTACAGAGTATACATATAATATTGAATTACTCTAGAAACATATTATATTAGTTTCTTATACCCGTTTTAACGGTAGTAATTAAGACATCTCCATTACGACTGGTAAGACCTTTTCTTTTATTGTATTGTATTAGTAGCAATGATGATGTACTGTTTGAATGGTTTATATATTTGAAATATTGTTAATATATTTGAAATATATATGACGTGATAAGTGGAATTAATATGAATTGTTGAAATGGTATTGCTAATTTATAATTATTATTCTTGTATTTTTTTATGCAAACTTTTTATTCTGTTACAGGTTTCAGTAGAACCTTTTCAATAAATATAGTGATCGACCTACATGTGTCCACTTTTATTGAAACCCCACTTACATTATGTTATATCCTTTTTAGAAGAAGTGTTTTGCTAGTGAGTATCATTTTGAAACAAGGTATAGCATTAGACAAACCGGTCAAACATGTAAATTGGTTTGACTCAAACTATCCCAAAATATGTAATTTATTGTTAACAAACCCAATGAGTTTAAGACTGATTTCCCATTTTAATTGCATCTAGTACTGCATTGCAAAAATCACTGAGCTCTTGATAGCCGCACAAGTTATTTCAGAGATGTCCACAATGTTGATAAGATGCTTGTCTGAACAAATATTGCTAGTTGGACGGTCCCAGGCTGATGACACAAAAAACAATCTTGCATTTCAGAGTTGACAACCAAGTGGTTGTGAGAATAAGGCCGGCAACATCGGAAAGTTTGCCTATTGAAACGACAAGAACAAGCCTTATTATTCAAGGCAGAAATTACCATTTCGACCATGTTTTCAACATGAGTTCGAGTCAGGTAGTATTGTTATCTTGTTACTTTAGTTTTATTGATGAATTACAAAATAAATCAATTGTTGTGTTCAGCATCTAGCAGAAAAAAATTGCATCTAGACTGAATTTAAAGATATTTAAGGTAAAGCAAGTGTAATAGAAAATATGGACAGAACTTGAAAATTAACACAACCAATGAGTTGTTGACTTTAATGTAGACGTGTATTCCAAATTCAAGAAAATTCCCCATCCAGTTTTGAATTTATGGACATTTTTGTCTTCTAAAATTGGTATTAAATTTTTAGCAATAAGCAAACTCTAAATATTATGTTATATCCTTTTTAGAAGAAGTGTTTTGCTATTGAGTATCATTTTGAAACAAGGTATAGCATTAGACAAACCATTCAAACATGTTAATTGGTTTGACTCAAACTATCCCAAAATATGTAATTTATTGTTAACAAACCCAATGAGTTTAAGACTGATTTCCCATTTTAATTGCATCTAGTACTGCATTGCAAAAATCACTGAGCTCTTGATAGCCGCACAAGTTATTTCAGAGATGTCCACAATGTTGATAAGATGCTTGTCTGAACAAATTTTGCTAGTTGGACGGTCCCAGGCAGATGACACAAGAAACAATCTTGCATTTCAGAGTTGACAAGAAAATTGTCATAAGGATAAGGCCGACAACATCGGAAATGTTAAACATAGAAAATGACAGGACAAGCATAAACCTTCAAGGAAGAAAGTTCAATTTTGACAAAGTTTTCAACATGACTTCAAGTCAGGTAGTATTGTTATCTTGTAACTTTAGCTTTATTGATGAATTACAAAATAAATCAATTGTTGTGTTCAGCATCTAGCAGAAAAAATTGCATCTAGACTGAATTTAAAGATACTTAAGAAGTGTAATAGAAAATACACAGAACTTGAAAATTAACACAACCAGTGAGTTGTAGATTTTAATGTGTGTTCCAAATTTAAGAAAAGTCCCCATCAGTTTTGAATTTATGGACATTTTTGTCTTCTAAAATTGGTATTAAATTTTTAGCAAACTCCAAATATTATGTTATATCCTTTATAGAAGAAGTGTTTTGATATTGAGTACCATTTTGAAACAAGGTATAGCATTAGACAAACCAGTCAAACATGTTACTTGATTGGTTTGACTCAAACTATCCCAAAATATGTAATTTATTGTTAACAAACCCAGTGAGTTTAAGACTGATTTCCCATTTTAATTGCATCTAGTACTGCATTGCAAAAATCACTGAGCTCTTGATAGCCGCACAAGTTATTTCAGAGATGTCCACAATGTTCTATAAAGTATTTTTTGTTGGGATTTAGGAACACAGTTAAGAGGTCCAAACTAAATGACGACAAGACAGCAACTACTTGAAATAGTAAAGCTCCACACCAACCTTATACTTCAACTGCACTGACAATGGAAAAAAGATCAACATCAATGACTGCACCGATAATGGAAAAAAGATCAACATCAACAACTGCACCGATAATGGAAAAAAGATCAACACCATCAACTGCACCAATAACAAAAAAAGAGCAACAACAAATGCACTGATCATGGAAAAAAAGATCAACACCATCAAATGCACCAATAACGAAAAAAGAGCAACAACAAATGCACTGATCATGGAAAAAAGATCAACACCAACAACTGCACCGATTATGTATGTATTTGTTGTTATATATGTATAATGGCTTACACACATAATAAACTCTTAACACTGGGATTATATATGTATTTGTGGTACAAACTGTGTAATGGTTGTATTACGTAGCTGTTTAGCTGAATATACACTTAAGATAATTGCACAGTATTAATTGATAAAATGTCCGAGCCGAGCTTTTGTGTATTTCCATTTTAGGATGAGGTATTTGTAAAACTGGCAAAGCCAGTAATGGAAAAAATTGCTGTCCACGATGTGGCTTTCCTGGCATAGTATGTATATACAATTTGTTCATTTGAATGTTTTAGATCAATCTATATCCTGTCAACTTTATGTAGTATTTGTTAATTATTTACCATTTGTATTATTGAACCTTTTAATTGGGTCTGTCACATCAAGTTGTTTTTTTTTTCCCCAGTTTTTGTTATCCTGTTTATTAAATCTTTACGTTGGCCTAACCTAAGAGTTGCCATCTCAGTTGTTGGAATAGTAACATCAGAAAACTCTAGAGATTTTGGTCTCCTTGAAAATGATCATACTTGAAGATGTTTTCACATATGTTAACATCCTGGTTCCAGAATATTAGAAATGAATAAAAATTGATTTACAAAATATTGCAATATGATTGTTATGTGTTTGCCGCAGGACAAAGATAACAATGTAAAATTCACAGCCGTGGAATTGTACTGTGAAAAGGTTTTTGACCTGTTCAATTCTGCAAAGGGCCCACCACTCAAAATCAAAGAAGGAAAAGAGGGAGTTTATGTAGAAGGGCTTTGCCAGAAGGTGGTGCATGATACCAGGGAGGCTTATCTGAATAAGACATCTGAATGCCTTTTTAAGACCATAAAAAAAACACATTTAAGAGTAAAACCAAATAAAGACAAGACAGCAACTTGAGATAGTAAAGCTCCACACCAACCTTATACTTCAACTGCACTGAGAATGGAGAAAAGATCAACATCAACAACTGCACTGACAATGGAAAAAAAGATCAACATCAACAACTGGACCAATAATGGAAAAAAAATTAACATCAACGACTGCATCAATAATGGAAAAAAAAAATCAACATCAACTGCACTGACAATGGAAAAAAGATCTACAACAGCACTGACAATGGAAAAATCACCAACAACTAAACTGATAATGGAAAAAAGATCAACAACTATAACAACTGCACCAATCATGGAAAAAAGATGTAGGACTTGCATTTGTTAAAAACTGGATTGTTGATCAGAAAGACCAGACGACATGGAGAGAATCATCATTGGAAAATCAATAGCAAGATGCTTGGGCACATGTTGCCTTACTTTGTAATGGGCAAATTTATTAGCACCCCGACCCCAAAACTAGAGTTATAGCTTACACGCATACAGTCTGATGACATAATAAGACAACTGAGAAAGCAGCTGGCACATGGTAATACATTCAATACTGCTTACTAAATAACATCTGTCTATTATTTATTTACTCTGTTAAAATTATGATAGAAGAAAAAGTCAGATATCTAGTAAAATCCAGCATAAAAATGTTAGTTTCTCTTTCTTTGCTTTTTAATGCCCACTGTTAAGCAATATATATTAAGTAATGCTGTATTTTTTACTTTCAGATTCATACAAGAAACAAAATCCACTTTAGAATTTGCTCAAAGAGCAAAGGGAATTAAAAATAGGGTAAGTTTCATGTGTTCCTTTCTGTGTTATGTAGGATATAATATGATATGGAAACCACTTTAACTTCAGATTTACACAAGTGTGTTGTAGGCTGTACAAAAGAAGCCAGAAAGTTCAGAAGATACAATAAGAAAACTGACAAAAGCAGCTGGCACAAGAAAGACAAGAAAAAGAGAAATTAAAAGAAGAATTAGAAAAGAGTAGGAAACATTTTGCTGGTTCAAAAAAAGTTGTATCAAGCTGTAAGGAAACCACTGACTACTATCACAGTTTTACCTTTATATAGCCATCTACTGTCAAATTGTATTTAATTGCAATTGTATATTCATAATTTCCTTAAAACAGCCTTTCAAGTTCTTCCCTTCACCTTTCTCCAAATGGTGAGGATGGATAAGTCCAGCTGAAGTGTGGTTTTGATGATTTTGTGCACTGTGTCCTGGCTGAAGTGTGGTTTTGATGATTTTGTATACTATGTCCTGGCTGAAGTGTGGTAATGATGATTTTGTATACTGTGTCCTGATGATTTTGTATACCATGTCTTGGCTGAAGTGTGGTAATGATTTTGTATACTGTGTCCTGGCTTAAGTAAGGTAATGATTTTGTATACCCTGAACCCGAGATTACAAAATGCTTGTATTTTTTTTCCTGTAATTTCAATGTTTATGATCATGGCATATGTGTTAATATTGATGTTCTCTTTGATAGATATATTATGTATAGGTTCAGTTAATAATAAGCATAAATGCCAGACTCCCTTTGTCACTGAACTGGTTTGGAAAACTTCATTCTCTCACTAGCGCACAATATGTGCAGAAAAGAGTTGATAACTGGCACAGAAGATACCCCCTGGTAAAATAACAATACCATCCAGACTTACTGACACAGAAGATACCCCAGGTAAAATGACAGCCATCCAGACTTACTGGCACAGAAGATACCCCAGGTAAAATGACGGCCATCCAGACTTACTGGCACAGAAGATAGATACCCCAGGTAAAATGACGGCCATCTACTGGCACAGAAGATAGATACCCCAGGTAAAATGACGGCCATCCAGACTTACTGGCACAGAAGATACCCCAGGTAAAATGACGGCCATCTACTGGCACAGAAGATACCCCAGGTAAAATGACGGCCATCTACTGGCACAGAAGATACCCAGGTAAAATGACGGCCATCTACTGGCACAGAAGATACCCCAGGTAAAATGACGGCCATCTACTGGCACAGAAGATACCCCAGGTAAAATGACGGCCATCTACTGGCACAGAAGATACCCCAGGTAAAATGACGGCCATCCAGACTTACTGGCACAGAAGATACCCCAGGTAAAATGACGGCCATCCAGACTTACTGGCACAGAAGATACCCCAGGTAAAATGACGGCCATCCAGACTTACTGGCACAGAAGATACCCCAGGTAAAATGACGGCCATCCAGACTTACTGGCACAGAAGATACCCCAGGTAAAATGACGGCCATCCAGACTTACTGGCACAGAAGATACCCCAGGTAAAATGACGGCCATCCAGACTTACTGACACAGAAGATACCCCAGGTAAAATGACGGCCATCTACTGGCACAGAAGATACCCCAGGTAAAATGACGGCCATCCAGACTAACTGGCACAGTAGATACCCCAGGTAAAATGACGGCCATCCAGACTTACTGACACAGAAGATACCCCAGGTAAAATGACGGCCATCCAGACTTACTGACACAGAAGATACCCCAGGTAAAATGACAGCCATCTACTGGCACAGAAGATACCCCAGGTAAAATGACAGGGCTATCCAGACTTACTGGCACAGAAGATACCCCAGGTAAAATGACGGCCATCCAGACTTACTGACACAGAAGATACCCCAGGTAAAATGACAGCCATCTACTGGCACAGAAGATACCCCAGGTAAAATGACAGGGCTATCCAGACTTACTGGCACAGAAGATACCCCAGGTAAAATGACGGCCATCTACTGGCACAGAAGATACCCCAGGTAAAATGACAGCCATGTACTGGCACAGAAGATAACCCAGGTAAAATAACAAGGCCATCCAGACTTACTGGCACAGAAGATACCCCAGGTAAAATGACGGCCATCCAGACTTACTGGCACAGAAAAGGTACGCCAGGTAAAATAACAAGGCCATCTAGACTTACTGGCACAGAAGATACCCCAGGTAAAATAACAAGGTCATCCAGACTAACTGACACAGAAGATACGCCAGGTAAAATAACAAGGCCATCCAGACTAACTGACACAGAAGATACCCCAGGTAAAATAACAAGGCCATCCAGACTTACTGACACAGATGATACCCCAGGTAAAATGCCGGCAATACAGACTTACTGGCACAGAAGATACCCCAGGTAAAATAACAGGGTCATCCAGACTTCTGTATGCTCCTGGTTATAACTTAACTTCATATAACTCATTGTTAAACTGGTTCTGGTAATTTACATTGTGCCAGGAAAATGGGTGATGTGTCCAGCACCGAGTCAGAATACAAAGCCCACAAAAACAAGTGATGACGTAACTAACCATATTCTCTGTTTCCAGTCCCCTCAAAAGGCTGCTGAAGCTTGCAGTCCTCGGGCTGCCAGCCCAAAGGCCCACAGTTCCCAGGTTACAGAGATACCGTTAGGTAACTGATGCATGACTGACCTATCGGTCACCTAACAGTTACATAACAGAGATAACTGGTAGATATAAAACTCAGCATGGCTGGTAAATTTGTTTTAGCACATTTATGCTCCTTTGTTGTAATCTACATGCATGTTTTTTTTCTTCATTGTTTTAAAATGATTACTGAATGATTTTAAGCATTGCCAATGTAAAGGACGGGTGTCACCATTATATATCCCCAGGAACTAACACCACCACCAAATGGAACACGTCGCAGTACAAGTGCCAACATGTTCAGTACTTGTTCTTGGGTAAATAAGCTATAAATGAAATGTTATGTAAATTTTTTATTTAGAAGTAAACTGTGTGATTATTAAAATGTGCAAACCTTCAATTTAAGGCAAATACCACAAAAGATCCTAAAATATTGAACAAGAGGCCGAAGATGGGTGATGCTCCCCGAATGCTATTTTGTCACAAGAACGGTTTGTTGTATAACTATGAAGGTGAATTTTGTAATTAGAGTAGCGCTATAAAAACAGACAATCAAACCTGTACCTATAAAGGTTGAAGGGAATGGCTATTTCAACCATTGAGTTGGGTTTGTTTCAAGATCATACTGACCTTGACCTTTAAGCCAGCGACCCAAATTTCACTCGAGATTTAAAATGTGAATGCAAATAACAAAGTTATGGGCCAGACATGATTTTGCTTCAAGCTCACACCGTGACCTGGACCTTCAAGGTAGCAACTTTGCATGCGACACGTCTTTGCTGCAAGCTGTACAGGAAGAGGAAACAGGAAGCACAGAAAGCAGAGCATTGGCTCCAACAACTCATGAAGATTAGCAACTTCATCTGGGACTTTAAAAATTATTTACCAGAAACAAATATGCATTTTATTGCGCTTAATTTGATATTGTGCTTAATTTGATTTTTTTACTATGTATTCTTAATTTCTGTAAACCCTAGACTGACATTATTGATGATGCACTGTCAAACCAATGGCGAAAAGGTGACTTGCTGATGCAAACTTGTCACAACACAACACAAGAAGCTATCTTGCTGAAATGAGTTTACAACCAAGTAGTAATTAGAGTAAGACCTCCAACATCCGAAATGTTAGATATTTCCTTTACACCAACGAGCCTTAACATTCCTCAAAACAGGAAATACAACTTTGACCATGTTTTCAACACGTGTGCGACTCAGGTAGTATTAAGGTAATCTTGTTTCTTTGGGAAGGACTGTGGTTTTATTGATGACTCACAAAATAAATGAATTGTGTTCAGCAATTGCATCAATACCGACTTCAAAACTAAGGGAAATATATGCATTTTATTATGCTCGATTTGTGAAAAGGTGACTTGCTGACAAAAACTTGTTTAGCATTGGTTTCCGTACTTTTTTTCAAAGTATGGGGACTTTTTTTTCAAAGAACGGGACGCTGCAGCTTAAAAGAGAATGCAACTGCTGTAGAAAATCACAACTAAACAATAGGATCAGCTATACTTGTGACCTAAAGTAATTTAAACACAATGTCTAATGGTATCAGTTGGTGTAAAACTCACACTCGGTGTAAAACTCACACTAATTGTATCAGTTGGAGTAAAACTCACTAATTGTATCGGTTGGTGTAAAACTTACACTAACTGTATCGGTGTAAAACTCTCACTAACTGTATCAGTTGGTGTAAAAACTGCAAACCTCTCACACAATAAGTGTAATGTTATCAGTTGGTGTAAAACTGCAAACCTCTCACTCATCATTGTGTATTTCCATTTTAGGATGCAAAATTGGCAAAGCCAGTTATGGAAACAATTGCTGTCCATGATGTGGCCTTCCTGGCATAGTATGTATACAACTTGTTTATTTGAATGTTTTAGATCAATCTATAGCCTGTCAACTTTATGTAGTATTTGTTAATTATTTACCATTTGTATTATTGAACCTTTGAATTAGGTCTGTCACATCAAGTTTAGGTCTGTCACATCAAGTTGTTTTTTTTCCAGTTTTTGTTATCCTGTTTATTAACTCTTTACCTTGGCCTAACCTAAGAGCTGCCATCTCAGTTGTTGGAATAGTAACATCAGAAAACTCTAGAGACTTAGTCTTGAAAATGATCATACTTGAAGATGTTTCCACATATGTTAACATCCAGAATAGTAGAAATGATAAAAATTGATTTACAATATTGCAATATAAGCTTATCATAGATAACAAGTCTTATAATAAATTACGTTATTAAAATATCAGCTTGTTTAATATTGTCATCCTCATCATTTTGTGTATTTCTATTTTAGGATGAGGTTTTTGTAAAAGTTGCCAAACCAGTAATGGAAACAATTGCTGGCCATGATGTAGCTTTCCTTGTCTAGTTTGTATACAATTTGTTTATTTGAATGTTTTGTTTACTTGAATGTTTAAGATCAATCTATATCCTATCAAACTAAGGTGAAAAGGTGACTTGCCAGGATATTCAGAATTTAAAATGTTTTTGTTTGAAACAAAGGTAACAGTTGGAGATAACATTTCAATAAAATGTCAATACTGTAACTTTGGTGCTGAAAACATTTTAACTCACATGGCATCTGAATGAATGCCTTTATATAAAAAAACAAATAAATTGCTACTGAACTTGTGCAATGGTTTTTAGTACCATGTACATCTCATAATAAACTTATAAGAAATTATAGTGGTATAGCTAACAAAATACTGTTGATAAGATGCTTGTCTGAACAAATATTGCTAGTTGGACGGTCCCAGGCTGATGACACAAGAAACAATCTTGCATTTCAGAGTTGACAACCAAGTTGCTTTAAAAATCAGGCCAGCAACATCGGAAAGTTTGCCAATGGAAACTAAAGCAACAAGCCTTTGTATTCAAGGCAGGAATTATCATTTCGACCATGTTTTCAACTCGAGTTCGAGTCAGGTAGTATTGTTATCTTGGTACTTTAGTTTTATTGATGAATTACAAAATAAATCAATTGTGTTCAGTATCTAGCAGAAAACATTGCATCTAGACTAAATTTTAAGATATTTAAGGTAAAGCAAGTGTAATAGAAAATAAACAGAACGAAAATTAACACAACCAATGAGTTGTAGACTTTAATGTAGACGTGTATTCCAAATTTAAGAAAATTCCCCATCCAGTTGTGAATTTATGGACATTTGTCTTCTAAAATTGGTATTAAATTTTTAGCAATAAGCATAAAATTGGTATTGAATTTTCAGCAATAAGCAAACTCCAAATATTATTGTAACCAGGTGTTTTAAATATATTTAAGCCCGTTACCTGTACATGTACAATTAAATGCTCAGGATAACACTGTTCACCTGTGATCAGTATTGACCACTGTGACCAGTAGGTTACATAATATATGGCTTGGTTTGGTTGAGTGTATGAGAATGTTTTAAGGGTAAGTGAAATTCATGAACGTAATGTGTCTTTGTACTAGTTGTAGTTTAAATACTGGAGTCCTGATTTAAATATATTCATTCTAGGCTATACCTTTACAGAATGTGCAGACTATATCGAATTACAAAAGAAACATTATATTAGTTTCTTATACCCGTTTTAACGGTAGTAATTAAGACATCTCCATTACGACTGGTAAGACCTTTTCTTTTATTGTATTGTATTAGTAGCAATGATGATGTACTGTTTGAATGGTTTATATATTTGAAATATTGTTAATATATTTGAAATATATATGACGTGATAAGTGGAATTAATATGAATTGTTGAAATATATTGCCAATTTATAATTATTATTCTTGTATTTTTTTATGCAAACTTTTTATTCTGTTACAGGTTTCAGTAGAACCTTTTCAATAAATATAGTGATCGACCTACATGTGTCCACTTTTATTGAAACCCCACTTACATTATGTTATATCCTTTTTAGAAGAAGTGTTTTGCTATTGAGTACCATTTTGAAACAAGGTATAGCATTAGACAAACCGGTCAAACATGTTACTTGATTGGTTTGACTCAAACTATCCCAAAATATGTAATTTATTGTTAACAAACCCAATGAGTTTAAGACTGATTTCCCATTTTAATTGCATCTAGTACTGCATTGCAAAAATCACCGAGCTCTTGATAGCCGCACAAGTTATTTCAGAGATGTCCACAATGTTGATTAAGATGCTTGTCTGAACAAATATTGCTAGTTGGACGGTCCCAGGCAGATGACACAAGAAACGATCTTGCATTTCAGAGTTGACAAGAAAATTGTCATAAGGATAAGGCCGACAACATCGGAAATGTTAAACATAGAAAATGACAGGACAAGCATAAACCTTCAAGGAAGAAAGTTCAATTTCGACAAAGTTTTCAACATGACTTCAAGTCAGGTAGTATTGTTATCTTGTAACTTTAGCTTTATTGATGAATTACAAAATAAATCAATTGTTGTGTTCAGCATCTAGCAGGAAAAATTGCATCTAGACTGAATTTAAAGATATTTAAGGTAAAGCAAGTATAATAGAAAATACACAGAACTTGAAAATTAACACAACCAATGAGTTGTAGACTTTAATGTGTGTTCCAAATTTAAGAAAAGTCCCCATCAGTTTTGAATTTATGGACATTTTTGTCTTCTAAAATTGGTATTAAATTTTTAGCAATAAGCAAACTCCAAATATTATGTTATATCCTTTTTAGAAGAAGTGTTTTGCTATTGAGTATCATTTTGAAACAAGGTATAGCATTAGACAAACCGGTCAAATATGTTAATTGGTTTGACTCAAACTATCCCAAAATATGTAATTTATTGTTAACAAACCCAGTGAGTTTAAGACTGATTTCCCATTTTAATTGCATCTAGTACTGCATTGCAAAAATCACTGAGCTCTTGATAGCCGCACAAGTTATTTCAGAGATGTCCACAATGTTCTATAAAGTATTTTTTTGTTGGGATTTTACAATGAAGACCATAAAAAGGAACACAGTTAAGAGGTCCAAACCAAATGACGACAAGACAGCAACTACTTGAAATAGTAAAGCTCCACACCAACCTTATACTTCAACTGCAGACAATGGAAAAAAAGATCAACATCAACAACTGCACCGATAATGGAAAAAAGATCAACATCAACATAGTAACATCAGAAAACTCGGGAGACAATCTTGAAAATGATCAAACTTGAAGATGTTTTCACATATGTTAACATCCAGAATATCAGAAATGAATAAAAATTGATTTACAAAATATTGCAATATAAGCTTATCATAGATAACAAGTCTTATAATAAATTATGTAATTAAAAAATCAGCTTGTTTAATATTGTCATCCTCATCATTTTGTGTATTTCTATTTTAGGATGAGGTTTTTGTAAAAGTTTCCAAACCAGTAATGGAAACAATTGCTGGCCATGATGTAGCTTTCCTTGCCTTATATGTATACAATTTGTTTATTTGAATGTTTTGTTTATTTGAATGTTTTAGATCAAATCTATATCCTATCAAACTAAGGTGAAAAGGTGACTTGCCAGGATATTCAGAGTTTAAAAGGTTTTTGTTTGAAACAAAGGTAACAGTTGGAGATAACATTTCAACAAAATGTCAATACTGTAACTTTGGTGCTGAAAACATTTTAACTTAAATGGCATCTGAATGAATGCCTTTATATAAAAAAACAAATTGCTACTGAACTTGTGCAATGGTTTAGTACCATGTACATCTCATAATAAACTTATAAGAAATTATAGTAGTATAGCTAATGAAATACTGTTGATAAGATGCTTGTCTGAACAAATATTGCTAGTTGGACGGTCCCAGGCTGATGACACAAGAAACAATCTTGCATTTCAGAGTTGACAACCAGGTGGTTGTGAGAGTAAGGCCAGCAACATCGGAAAGTTTGCCAATGGATACTAAAGCAACAAGCCTTTTTATTCAAGGCAGAAATTATCATTTCGACCATGTTTTCAACTCGAGTTCGAGTCAGGTAGTATTGTTATCTTGGTACTTTAGTTTTATTGATGAATTACAAAATAAATCAATTGTGTTCAGCATCTAGCAGAAAAAATTGCATCTAGACTAAATTTAAAGATATTTAAGGTAAAGCAAGTGTAATAGAAAATAAACAGAACTTGAAAATTAACACAACCGATAATGAAAAAAGAGCAACAACAAATGCACTGATCATGGAAAAAAGATCCACTGCATCGTTAATGGAAAAAAGATCAACACCATCAACTGCACCAATAACAAAAAAAAGAGCAACAACAAATGCACTGATCATGGAAAAAAAGATCAACACCATCAACTGCACCGATAATGTATGTATTTGTGGTTATATATGTATAATGGCTTACACACATAATAAACTCTTAACACTGGGATTATATATGTATTTGTGGTACAAACTGTGTAATGGTTGTATTACGTAGCTGTTTAGCTGAATATACACTTAAGATAATTGCACAGTATTAATTGATAAAATGTCCGAGCCGAGCTTTTGTGTATTTCCATTTTAGGATGAGGTATTTGTAAAACTGGCAAAGCCAGTAATGGAAAAAATTGCTGTCCACGATGTGGCTTTCCTGGCATAGTATGTATACAATTTGTTCATTTGAATGTTTTAGATCAATCTATATCCTGTCAACTTTATGTAGTATTTGTTAATTATTTACCATTTGTATTATTGAACCTTTTAATTGGGTCTGTCACATCAAGTTGTTTTTTTTTTCCCAGTTTTTGTTATCCTGTTTATTAAATCTTTACGTTGGCCTAACCTAAGAGTTGCCATCTCAGTTGTTGGAATAGTAACATTAGAAAACTCGAGAGATTTTGGTCTCCTTGAAAATGATCATACTTGAAGAGGTTTTCACATATGTTAACATCCTGGTTCCAGAATATTAGAAATGAATAAAAATTGATTTACAAAATATTGCAATATGATTGTTATGTGTTTGCCGCAGGACGATGATAGCAGAGTAAAATTCACAGCCAAGGAATTGTACTGTGAAAAGGTTTTTGACCTTTTCAATTCTGCAAAGGGCCCACCACTCAAAATCAAAGAAGGCAAAGAGGGAGTTTATGTGGAAGGGCTTTGCCAGAAGGTGGTGCATGATACCAGGGAGGCTTATCTGAATAAGACATCTGAATGCCTTTTTAAGACCATAAAAAGAAACACATTTAAGAGTAAAACCAAATAAAGGCAAGACAGCAACTTGAGATAGTAAAGCTCCACACCAACCTTATACTTCAACTGCACTGAGAATGGAGAAAAAATCAACACCATCAACTGCACCGATTATGTATGTATTTGTGGTTATATATGTGTAATGGCTTACACACATACTAAACTCTTAACGCTGGGATTATATATGTATTTGTGGTACAAATTGTGTAATGGTACAAATTGTGTAATGGTTGTATTATGTAGCTGTTCAGCTGAATATACACTTAAGATAATTGCACAGTATTAACCGATAAAATGCCCGAGCCTGCAGTTTTAACAAAATATTTCATCCAAATTCGTGACATTGGGATAATCCGTCTTCGTGGAATTCATCTGCTAATACACACTTAATTCATAACACTGGGATTATATGTATATACTTTTTTTATTGTCTGTCCACAAGATCATAACCACAAAGTTTATATTCAATCTTAAAATCTATTATAAAGTATAATTTTGTACCTGACAGCACATACATGTGGGAGTTCTGTCAGGCTCTTCAAACTGCCATGGTTAAAAGACATGTGGCAACAACAAGCCTGAACAAGACAAGTTCAAGAAGCCATGCAGTCTTCACCATGACAGTAGAAGCAAAATTGATTATTCCATATTAGTCTGTCACTTGACCCTTGAAATAATTCTCATCAGATGGTGTGAGGATTGTCATGTCCACTTTACTCTTGTCTGCAACATTGTATTTATCAGGACAGAGCCAGGATATACAGAATTTTCAGAAAGGAGACGAAATACCAATGAAAGAAAACACTTTAGGAGGTTTTTGTTAGAAACAAAGCTAACAGATGGAGATAACATTTTGACAAAATGTCAATACTGTAACTTTTGTGCTAAAAACATGTTAACTTGCATTACATGTGAATGCCTTTTTAAGACCATAAAAAGAAACACATTTAAGAGTAAAACCAAATAAAGACAAGACAGCAACTACTTGAGATAGTAAAGCTCCACACCAACCTTATACTTCAACTGCACTGAGAATGGAGAAAAGATCAACACTAACAACTGCACTGACAATGGGATAAAAAGATCAACATCAACAACTGCACTGACAATGGGATAAAAAGATCAACACCAACAACTGCACTGACAATGGGATAAAAAGATCAACACCAACAGCTGCACTGACAATGGGATAAAAAGATCAACACCAACAACTGCACTGACAATGGGATAAAAAGATCAACACCAACAACTGCACTGACAATGGGATAAAAAGATCAACATCAACAACTGCACTGACAATGGGATAAAAAGATCAACATCAACAACTGCACTGACAATGGGATAAAAAGATCAACACCAACAACTGCACTGATAATGGGATAAAAAGATCAACACCAACAACTGCACTGATAATGAAAAAAGATCAACACCATCAACTGCACCGATAATGTATGTATTTGTGGTTATATATGTATAATGGCTTACACACATACTAAACTCTTAACACTGGGATTATATATGTATTTGTGGTACAAATTGTGTAATGGTACAAATTGTGTAATGGTTGTATTATGTAGCTGTTCAGCTGAATATACACTTAAGATAATTGCACAGTATTAACCGATAAAATGCCCGAGCCTGCAGTTTTAACAAAATATTTCATCCAAATTCGTGACATTGGGATAATCCGTCTTCGTGGAATTCATCTGCTAATACACACTAAATTCATAACACTGGGATTATATGTATATACTTTTTTTATTGTCTGTCCACAAGATCATAACCACAAAGTTTATATTCAATCTTAAAATCTATTATAAAGTATAATTTTGTACCTGACAGCACATACATGTGGGAGTTCTGTCAGGCTCTTCAAACTGCCATGGTTAAAAGACATGTGGCAACAACAAGCCTGAACAAGACAAGTTCAAGAAGCCATGCAGTCTTCACCATGACAGTAGAAGCAAAATTGATTATTCCATATTAGTCTGTCACTTGACCCTTGAAATAATTCTCATCAGATGGTGTGAGGATTGTCATGTCCACTTTAATCTTGTCTGCAACATTGTATTTATCAGGACAGAGCCAGGATATACAGAATTTTCAGAAAGGAGGTGAAAGACCAATGAAAGAAAACACTTTAAGAGGTTTTTGTTAGAAACAAAGCTAACAGATGGAGATAACATTTTGACAAAATGTCAATACTGTAACTTTTGTGCTAAAAACATTTTAACTTGCATTACATCTGAATGCCTTTTTAAGACCATAAAAAGAAACACATTTAAGAGTAAAACCAAATAAAGACAAGACAGCAACTACTTGAGATAGTAAAGCTCCACACCAACCTTATACTTCAACTGCACTGAGAATGGAGAAGCACTGAGAATGGAGAAAAGATCAACACTAACAACTGCACTGACAATGAAAAAAAATCAACACCATCAACTGCACGATAATGTATTTGTGGTTATATATGTATAATGGCTTACACACATACTAAACTCTTAACGCTGGGATTATATATGTATTTGTGGTACAAATTGTGTAATGGTACAAATTGTGTAATGGTTGTATTATGTAGCTGTTCAGCTGAATATACACTTAAGATAATTGCACAGTATTAACCGATAAAATGCCCGAGCCTGCAGTTTTAACAAAGTATTTCATCCAAATTCGTGACATTGGGATAATCCGTCTTCGTGGAATTCATCTGCTAATACACACTAAATTCATAACACTGAGATTATATGTATATACTTTTTTTATTGTCTGTCCACAAGATCATAACCACAAAGTTTATATTCAATCTTAAAATCTATTATAAAGTATAATTTTGTACCTGACAGCACATACATGTGGGAGTTCTGTCAGGCTCTTCAAACTGCCATGGTTAAAAGACATGTGGCCACAACAAGCCTGAACAAGACAAGTTCAAGAAGCCATGCAGTCTTCACCATGACAGTAGAAGCAAAATTGATTATTCCATATTAGTCTGTCACTTGACCCTTGAAATAATTCTCATCAGATGGTGTGAGGATTGTCATGTCCACTTTACTCTTGTCTGCAACATTGTATTTATCAGGACAGAGCCAGGATATACAGAATTTTCAGAAAGGAGGCGAAAGACCAATGAAAGAAAACACTTTAAGAGGTTTTTGTTAGAAACAAAGCTAACAGATGGAGATAACATTTTGACAAAATGTCAATACTGTAACTTTTGTGCTAAAAACATTTTAACTTGCATTACATCTGAATGCCTTTTTAAGACCATAAAAAGAAACACATTTAAGAGTAAAACCAAATAAAGACAAGACAGCAACTACTTGAGATAGTAAAGCTCCACACCAACCTTATACTTCAACTGCACTGAGAATGGAGAAAAGATCAACACCAACAACTGCACTGACAATGGGATAAAAAGATCAACACCAACAACTGCACTGACAATGGGATAAAAAGATCAACACCAACAACTGCACTGATAATGAAAAAAGATCAACACCATCAACTGCACCGATAATGTATGTTTTTGTGGTTATATATGTATAATGGCTTACACACATACTAAACTCTTAACACTGGGATTATATATGTATTTGTGGTACAAATTGTGTAATGGTACAAATTGTGTAATGGTTGTATTATGTAGCTGTTCAGCTGAATATACACTTAAGATAATTGCACAGTATTAACCGATAAAATGCCCGAGCCTGCAGTTTTAACAAAATATTTCATCCAAATTCGTGACATTGGGATAATCCGTCTTCGTGGAATTCATCTGCTAATACACACTAAATTCATAACACTGGGATTATATGTATGTACTTTTTTTATTGTCTGTCCACAAGATCATAACCACAAAGTTTATATTCAATCTTAAAATCTATTATAAAGTATAATTTTGTACCTGACAGCACATACATGTGGGAGTTCTGTCAGGCTCTTCAAACTGCCATGGTTAAAAGACATGTGGCAACAACAAGCCTGAACAAGACAAGTTCAAGAAGCCATGCAGTCTTCACCATGACAGTAGAAGCAAAATTGATTATTCCATATTAGTCTGTCACTTGACCCTTGAAATAATTCTCATCAGATGGTGTGAGGATTGTCATGTCCACTTTACTCTTGTCTGCAACATTGTATTTATCAGGACAGAGCCAGGATATACAGAATTTTCAGAAAGGAGACGAAATACCAATGAAAGAAAACACTTTAAGAGGTTTTTGTTAGAAACAAAGCTAACAGATGGAGATAACATTTTGACAAAATGTCAATACTGTAACTTTTGTGCTAAAAACATTTTAACTTGCATGACATCTGAATGCCTTTTTAAGACCATAAAAAGAAACACATTTAAGAGTAAAACCAAATAAAGACAAGACAGCAACTACTTGAGATAGTAAAGCTCCACACCAACCTTATACTTTAACTGCACTGAGAATGGAGAAAAGATCAACACTAACAACTGCACTGACAATGGGATAAAAAGATCAACACCAACAACTGCACTGATAATGGGATAAAAAGATCAACACCAACAACTGCACTGACAATGGGATAAAAAGATCAACATCAACAACTGCACTGACAATGGGATAAAAAGATCAACACCAACAACTGCACTGATAATGAAAAAAGAACAACACCATCAACTGCACCGATAATGTATGTATTTGTGGTTATATATGTATAATGGCTTACACACATACTAAACTCTTAACACTGGGATTATATATGTATTTGTGGTACAAATTGTGTAATGGTACAAATTGTGTAATGGTTGTATTATGTAGCTGTTCAGCTGAATATACACTTAAGATAATTGCACAGTATTAACCAATAAAATGCCCGAGCCTGCAGTTTTAACAAAATATTTCATCCAAATTCGTGACATTGGGATAATCCGTCTTCGTGGAATTCATCTGCTAATACACACTAAATTCATAACACTGGGATTATATGTATATACTTTTTTTATCGTCTGTCCACAAGATCATAACCACAAAGTTTATATTCAATCTTAAAATCTATTATAAAGTATAATTTTGTACCTGACAGCACATACATGTGGGAGTTCTGTCAGGCTCTTCAAACTGCCATGGTTAAAAGACATGTGGCCACAACAAGCCTGAACAAGACAAGTTCAAGAAGCCATGCAGTCTTCACCATGACAGTAGAAGCAAAATTGATTATTCCATATTAGTCTGTCACTTGACCCTTGAAATAATTCTCATCAGATGGTGTGAGGATTGTCATGTCCACTTTACTATTGTCTGCAACATCAACAACTGCACTGACAATGGAAAAAAGATCAACATCAACAACTGCATTGAGACTATCGAAAAAAAGATCAACACCAACAACTGCACTGAAATTGGAAAAAAGATCAACAACAGCACTGACAATGGAAAAAAGATCACCAACAACTAAACTGATAATGGAAGAAAGATCAACATCAACTGCACTGACAATGGAAAAAAAGATCAACATCAACAACAGCACTGACAATGGAAAAAAGATCACCAACAACTAAACTGAGAATGGAAAAAAGATCAACAACTATAACAACTGCACCATGCATCATGGAAAAAAAGATGTAGGACTTGCATTTGTTAAAAACTGGTTTGTTGATCAGAAAGACCAGACGACATGGAGAGAATCATCATTGGAAAATCAATAGCAAGATGCTTGGGCACAGTTGCCTTACTTTGTAATGGGCAAATTTATTAGCACCCCGACCTCAAAACTAGAGTTATAGACTAAAAAATGTATTGGCTGCACACAATTTTGCTTTAAGGTCACAATGATCTTGACCTTTAAGGTAGTGACCCAAATTTTGCGCACGACAATGTCTTGATATCAAAATAATTTCTGTTAAATAATTTTGTAATGTGGATACAAACTACAAAGTTACGGGCTGGACACAATAGTTCAAGGTAATTGGGTATAACTCAATAATTATATTATATTATTGGTTAAATTAGCAATCATTGTTTTCCCATATAAATATTATATAAATAATTTTAAACTAATTACTGATAAATTGCCTGAGCCTGCATTTTGAACAAACTGTAACCCAGATCATGTTTATCTTTGTGTGTGTGTTGTAGAAAAAGAACAGATTAGCGTTTGTTGACCTCGCCGGCAATGAAAAAACAAGTGGATCAACTGGGCAGATATTAAAGGCAAGTTTTTCCAGTCTTGAATATTAACAAAATAACAGCACCATTTAAAACCACCAGATCCCATTTATTGAGCTTACTCATTTGTCTTCTCTTAACTATCATCTCATTGAGAGACATTTTAGCTAGAAAACTAGGACTTATGAAGGAGTGAAGAAAGATCAACACCAACAACAGCACTGACAATGGAAAAAAGATCAACATCAACAACAGCACTGACTATGGAAGAAAGATCAACATCAACAACTGCACTGGCAATGGAAAAAAAGATCAACATCAACAACAGCACTGACAATGGAAAAAAGATCACCAACAACTAAACTGAGAATGGAAAAAAGATCAACAACTATAACAACTGCACCATGCATCATGGAAAAAAAGATGTAGGACTTGCATTTGTTAAAAACTGGGTTGTTGATCAGAAAGACCAGACGACATGGAGAGAATCATCATTGGAAAATCAATAGCAAGATGCTTGGGCACAGTTGCCTTACTTTGTAATGGGCAAATTTATTAGCACCCCGACCTCAAAACTAGAGTTATAGACTAAAAAATGTATTGGCTGCACACAATTTTGCTTCAAGGTCACAATGATCTTGACCTTTAAGGTAGTGACCCAAATTTTGCGCACGACAATGTCTTGATATCAAAATAATTTCTGTTAAATAATTTTGTAATGTGGATACAAACTACAAAGTTACGGGCTGGACACAATAGTTCAAGGTAATTGGGTATAACTCAATAATTATATTATTGGTTAAATTAGCAATCATTGTTTTCCCATATAAATATTATATAAATAATTTTAAACTAATTACTGATAAATTGCCTGAGCCTGCATTTTGAACAAACTGTAACCTAGATCATGTTTATCTTTGTGTGTGTGTTGTAGAAAAAGAACAGATTAGCGTTTGTTGACCTCGCCGGCAATGAAAAAACAAGTGGATCAACTGGGCAGATATTAAAGGCAAGTTTTTCCAGTCTTGAATATTAACAAAATAACAGCACCATTTAAAACCACCAGATCCCATTTATTGAGCTTACTCATTTGTCTTCTCTTAACTATCATCTCATTGAGAGACATTTTAGCTAGAAAACTAGGACTTATGAAGGAGTGAAGAAAGATCAACACCAACAACAGCACTGACAATGGAAAAAAGATCAACATCAACAACAGCACTGACTATGGAAGAAAGATCAACATCAACAACTGCACTTGCAATGGAAAAAAAGATCAACATCAACAACAGCACTGACAATGGAAAAAAGATCACCAACAACTAAACTGAGAATGGAAAAAAGATCAACAACTATAACAACTGCACCATGCATCATGGAAAAAAAGATGTAGGACTTGCATTTGTTAAAAACTGGGTTGTTGATCAGAAAGACCAGACGACATGGAGAGAATCATCATTAGAAAATCAATAGCAAGATGCTTGGGCACAGTTGCCTTACTTTGTAATGGGCAAATTTATTAGCACCCCGACCTCAAAACTAGAGTTATAGACTAAAAAATGTATTGGCTGCACACAATTTTGCTTCAAGGTCACAATGATCTTGACCTTTAAGGTAGTGACCCAAATTTTGCGCACGACAATGTCTTGATATCAAAATAATTTCTGTTAAATAATTTTGTAATGTGGATACAAACTACAAAGTTACGGGCTGGACACAATAGTTCAAGGTAATTGGGTATAACTCAATAATTATATTATATTATTGGTTAAATTAGCAATCATTGTTTTCCCATATAAATATTATATAAATAATTTTAAACTAATTACTGATAAATTGCCTGAGCCTGCATTTTGAACAAACTGTAACCCAGATCATGTTTATCTTTGTGTGTGTGTTGTAGAAAAAGAACAGATTAGCGTTTGTTGACCTCGCCGGCAATGAAAAAACAAGTGGATCAACTGGGCAGATATTAAAGGCAAGTTTTTCCAGTCTTGAATATTAACAAAATAACAGCACCATTTAAAACCACCAGATCCCATTTATTGAGCTTACTCATTTGTCTTCTCTTAACTATCATCTCATTGAGAGACATTTTAGCTAGAAAACTAGGACTTATGAAGGAGTGAAGAAAGATCAACACCAACAACAGCACTGACAATGGAAAAAAGATCAACATCAACAACAGCACTGACTATGGAAGAAAGATCAACATCAACAACTGCACTGGCAATGGAAAAAAAGATCAACATCAACAGCACTGACAATGGAAAAAAGATCACTAACAACTAAACTGAGAATGGAAAAAAGATCAACAACTATAACAACTGCACCATGCATCATGGAAAAAAAGATGTAGGACTTGCATTTGTTAAAAACTGGGTTGTTGATCAGAAAGACCAGACGACATGGAGAGAATCATCATTGGAAAATCAATAGCAAGATGCTTGGGCACAGTTGCCTTACTTCGTAATGGGCAAATTTATTAGCACCCCGACCTCAAAACTAGAGTTATAGACTAAAAAATGTATTGGCTGCACACAATTTTGCTTCAAGGTCACAATGATCTTGACCTTTAAGGTAGTGACCCAAATTTTGCGCACGACAATGTCTTGATATCAAAATAATTTCTGTTAAATAATTTTGTAATGTGGATACAAACTACAAAGTTACGGGCTGGACACAATAGTTCAAGGTAATTGGGTATAACTCAATAATTATATTATATTATTGGTTAAATTAGCAATCATTGTTTTCCCATATAAATATTATATAAATAATTTTAAACTAATTACTGATAAATTGCCTGAGCCTGCATTTTGAACAAACTGTAACCCAGATCATGTTTATCTTTGTGTGTGTGTTGTAGAAAAAGAACAGATTAGCGTTTGTTGACCTCGCCGGCAATGAAAAAACAAGTGGATCAACTGGGCAGATATTAAAGGCAAGTTTTTCCAGTCTTGAATATTAACAAAATAACAGCACCATTTAAAACCACCAGATCCCATTTATTGAGCTTACTCATTTGTCTTCTCTTAACTATCATCTCATTGAGAGACATTTTAGCTAGAAAACTAGGACTTATGAAGGAGTGAAGAAAGATCAACACCAACAACAGCACTGACAATGGAAAAAAGATCAACATCAACAACAGCACTGACTATGGAAGAAAGATCAACATCAACAACTGCACTGGCAATGGAAAAAAAAGATCAACATCAACAACAGCACTGACAATGGAAAAAAGATCACCAACAACTAAACTGAGAATGGAAAAAAGATCAACAACTATAACAACTGCACCATGCATCATGGAAAAAAAGATGTAGGACTTGCATTTGTTAAAAACTGGGTTGTTGATCAGAAAGACCAGACGACATGGAGAGAATCATCATTGGAAAATCAATAGCAAGATGCTTGGGCACAGTTGCCTTACTTTGTAATGGGCAAATTTATTAGCACCCCGACCTCAAAACTAGAGTTATAGACTAAAAAATGTATTGGCTGCACACAATTTTGCTTCAAGGTCACAATGATCTTGACCTTTAAGGTAGTGACCCAAATTTTGCGCACGACAATGTCTTGATATCAAAATAATTTCTGTTAAATAATTTTGTAATGTGGATACAAACTACAAAGTTACGGACTGGACACAATAGTTCAAGGTAATTGGGTATAACTCAATAATTATATTATATTATTGGTTAAATTAGCAATCATTGTTTTCCCATATAAATATTATATAAATAATTTTAAACTAATTACTGATAAATTGCCTGAGCCTGCATTTTGAACAAACTGTAACCCAGATCATGTTTATCTTTGTGTGTGTGTTGTAGAAAAAGAACAGATTAGCGTTTGTTGACCTCGCCGGCAATGAAAAAACAAGTGGATCAACTGGGCAGATATTAAAGGCAAGTTTTTCCAGTCTTGAATATATACAAAATAACAGCACCATTTAAAACCACCAGATCCCATTTATTGAGCTTACTCATTTGTCTTCTCTTAACTATCATCTCATTGAGAGACATTTTAGCTAGAAAACTAGGACTTATGAAGGAGTGAAGAAAGATCAACACCAACAACAGCACTGACAATGAAAAAAAGATCAACATCAACAACTGCACTGACTATGGAAGAAAGATCAACATCAACAACTGCACTGGCAATGGAAAAAAAGATCAACATCAACAACAGCACTGACAATGGAAAAAAGATCACCAACAACTAAACTGAGAATGGAAAAAAGATCAACAACTATAACAACTGCACCATGCATCATGGAAAAAAAGATGTAGGACTTGCATTTGTTAAAAACTGGGTTGTTGATCAGAAAGACCAGACGACATGGAGAGAATCATCATTGGAAAATCAATAGCAAGATGCTTGGGCACAGTTGCCTTACTTTGTAATGGGCAAATTTATTAGCACCCCGACCTCAAAACTAGAGTTATAGACTAAAAAATGTATTGGCTGCACACAATTTTGCTTCAAGGTCACAATGATCTTGACCTTTAAGGTAGTGACCCAAATTTTGCGCACGACAATGTCTTGATATCAAAATAATTTCTGTTAAATAATTTTGTAATGTGGATACAAACTACAAAGTTACGGGCTGGACACAATAGTTCAAGGTAATTGGGTATAACTCAATAATTATATTATATTATTGGTTAAATTAGCAATCATTGTTTTCCCATATAAATATTATATAAATAATTTTAAACTAATTACTGATAAATTGCCTGAGCCTGCATTTTGAACAAACTGTAACCCAGATCATGTTTATCTTTGTGTGTGTGTTGTAGAAAAAGAACAGATTAGCGTTTGTTGACCTCGCCGGCAATGAAAAAACAAGTGGATCAACTGGGCAGATATTAAAGGCAAGTTTTTCCAGTCTTGAATATTAACAAAATAACAGCACCATTTAAAACCACCAGATCCCATTTATTGAGCTTACTCATTTGTCTTCTCTTAACTATCATCTCATTGAGAGACATTTTAGCTAGAAAACTAGGACTTATGAAGGAGTGAAGAAAGATCAACACCAACAACAGCACTGACAATGGAAAAAAGATCAACATCAACAACAGCACTGACTATGGAAGAAAGATCAACATCAACAACTGCACTGGCAATGGGAAAAAAAGATCAACATCAACAACAGCACTGACAATGGAAAAAAGATCACCAACAACTAAACTGAGAATGGAAAAAAGATCAACAACTATAACAACTGCACCATGCATCATGGAAAAAAAGATGTAGGACTTGCATTTGTTAAAAACTGGGTTGTTGATCAGAAAGACCAGACGACATGGAGAGAATCATCATTGGAAAATCAATAGCAAGATGCTTGGGCACAGTTGCCTTACTTTGTAATGGGCAAATTTATTAGCACCCCGACCTCAAAACTAGAGTTATAGACTAAAAAATGTATTGGCTGCACACAATTTTGCTTCAAGGTCACAATGATCTTGACCTTTAAGGTAGTGACCCAAATTTTGCGCACGACAATGTCTTGATATCAAAATAATTTCTGTTAAATAATTTTGTAATGTGGATACAAACTACAAAGTTACGGGCTGGACACAATAGTTCAAGGTAATTGGGTATAACTCAATAATTATATTATATTATTGGTTAAATTAGCAATCATTGTTTTTCCATATAAATATTATATAAATAATTTTAAACTAATTACTGATAAATTGCCTGAGCCTGCATTTTGAACAAACTGTAACCCAGATCATGTTTATCTTTGTGTGTGTGTTGTAGAAAAAGAACAGATTAGCGTTTGTTGACCTCGCCGGCAATGAAAAAACAAGTGGATCAACTGGGCAGATATTAAAGGCAAGTTTTTCCAGTCTTGAATATTAACAAAATAACAGCACCATTTAAAACCACCAGATCCCATTTATTGAGCTTACTCATTTGTCTTCTCTTAACTATCATCTCATTGAGAGACATTTTAGCTAGAAAACTAGGACTTATGAAGGAGTGAAGAAAGATCAACACCAACAACAGCACTGACAATGGAAAAAAGATCAACATCAACAACAGCACTGACTATGGAAGAAAGATCAACATCAACAACTGCACTGGCAATGGAAAAAAAAGATCAACATCAACAACAGCACTGACAATGGAAAAAAGATCACCAACAACTAAACTGAGAATGGAAAAAAGATCAACAACTATAACAACTGCACCATGCATCATGGAAAAAAAGATGTAGGACTTGCATTTGTTAAAAACTGGGTTGTTGATCAGAAAGACCAGACGACATGGAGAGAATCATCATTGGAAAATCAATAGCAAGATGCTTGGGCACAGTTGCCTTACTTTGTAATGGGCAAATTTATTAGCACCCCGACCTCAAAACTAGAGTTATAGACTAAAAAATGTATTGGCTGCACACAATTTTGCTTCAAGGTCACAATGATCTTGACCTTTAAGGTAGTGACCCAAATTTTGCGCACGACAATGTCTTGATATCAAAATAATTTCTGTTAAATAATTTTGTAATGTGGATACAAACTACAAAGTTACGGGCTGGACACAATAGTTCAAGGTAATTGGGTATAACTCAATAATTATATTATATTATTGGTTAAATTAGCAATCATTGTTTTCCCATATAAATATTATATAAATAATTTTAAACTAATTACTGATAAATTGCCTGAGCCTGCATTTTGAACAAACTGTAACCCAGATCATGTTTATCTTTGTGTGTGTGTTGTAGAAAAAGAACAGATTAGCGTTTGTTGACCTCGCCGGCAATGAAAAAACAAGTGGATCAACTGGGCAGATATTAAAGGCAAGTTTTTCCAGTCTTGAATATTAACAAAATAACAGAACCATTTAAAACCACCAGATCCCATTTATTGAGCTTACTCATTTGTCTTCTCTTAACTATCATCTCATTGAGAGACATTTTAGCTAGAAAACTAGGACTTATGAAGGAGTGAAGAAAGATCAACACCAACAACAGCACTGACAATGAAAAAAAGATCAACATCAACAACTGCACTGACTATGGAAGAAAGATCAACATCAACAACTGCACTGGCAATGGAAAAAAAGATCAACATCAACAACAGCACTGACAATGGAAAAAAGATCACCAACAACTAAACTGAGAATGGAAAAAAGATCAACAACTATAACAACTGCACCATGCATCATGGAAAAAAAGATGTAGGACTTGCATTTGTTAAAAACTGGGTTGTTGATCAGAAAGACCAGACGACATGGAGAGAATCATCATTGGAAAATCAATAGCAAGATGCTTGGGCACAGTTGCCTTACTTTGTAATGGGCAAATTTATTAGCACCCCGACCTCAAAACTAGAGTTATAGACTAAAAAATGTATTGGCTGCACACAATTTTGCTTCAAGGTCACAATGATCTTGACCTTTAAGGTAGTGACCCAAATTTTGCGCACGACAATGTCTTGATATCAAAATAATTTCTGTTAAATAATTTTGTAATGTGGATACAAACTACAAAGTTACGGGCTGGACACAATAGTTCAAGGTAATTGGGTATAACTCAATAATTATATTATATTATTGGTTAAATTAGCAATCATTGTTTTCCCATATAAATATTATATAAATAATTTTAAACTAATTACTGATAAATTGCCTGAGCCTGCATTTTGAACAAACTGTAACCCAGATCATGTTTATCTTTGTGTGTGTGTTGTAGAAAAAGAACAGATTAGCGTTTGTTGACCTCGCCGGCAATGAAAAAACAAGTGGATCAACTGGGCAGATATTAAAGGCAAGTTTTTCCAGTCTTGAATATTAACAAAATAACAGCACCATTTAAAACCACCAGATCCCATTTATTGAGCTTACTCATTTGTCTTCTCTTAACTATCATCTCATTGAGAGACATTTTAGCTAGAAAACTAGGACTTATGAAGGAGTGAAGAAAGATCAACACCAACAACAGCACTGACAATGGAAAAAAGATCAACATCAACAACAGCACTGACTATGGAAGAAAGATCAACATCAACAACTGCACTGGCAATGGGAAAAAAAGATCAACATCAACAACAGCACTGACAATGGAAAAAAGATCACCAACAACTAAACTGAGAATGGAAAAAAGATCAACAACTATAACAACTGCACCATGCATCATGGAAAAAAAGATGTAGGACTTGCATTTGTTAAAAACTGGGTTGTTGATCAGAAAGACCAGACGACATGGAGAGAATCATCATTGGAAAATCAATAGCAAGATGCTTGGGCACAGTTGCCTTACTTTGTAATGGGCAAATTTATTAGCACCCCGACCTCAAAACTAGAGTTATAGACTAAAAAATGTATTGGCTGCACACAATTTTGCTTCAAGGTCACAATGATCTTGACCTTTAAGGTAGTGACCCAAATTTTGCGCACGACAATGTCTTGATATCAAAATAATTTCTGTTAAATAATTTTGTAATGTGGATACAAACTACAAAGTTACGGGCTGGACACAATAGTTCAAGGTAATTGGGTATAACTCAATAATTATATTATATTATTGGTTAAATTAGCAATCATTGTTTTTCCATATAAATATTATATAAATAATTTTAAACTAATTACTGATAAATTGCCTGAGCCTGCATTTTGAACAAACTGTAACCCAGATCATGTTTATCTTTGTGTGTGTGTTGTAGAAAAAGAACAGATTAGCGTTTGTTGACCTCGCCGGCAATGAAAAAACAAGTGGATCAACTGGGCAGATATTAAAGGCAAGTTTTTCCAGTCTTGAATATTAACAAAATAACAGCACCATTTAAAACCACCAGATCCCATTTATTGAGCTTACTCATTTGTCTTCTCTTAACTATCATCTCATTGAGAGACATTTTAGCTAGAAAACTAGGACTTATGAAGGAGTGAAGAAAGATCAACACCAACAACAGCACTGACAATGGAAAAAAGATCAACATCAACAACAGCACTGACTATGGAAGAAAGATCAACATCAACAACTGCACTGGCAATGGAAAAAAAAGATCAACATCAACAACAGCACTGACAATGGAAAAAAGATCACCAACAACTAAACTGAGAATGGAAAAAAGATCAACAACTATAACAACTGCACCATGCATCATGGAAAAAAAGATGTAGGACTTGCATTTGTTAAAAACTGGGTTGTTGATCAGAAAGACCAGACGACATGGAGAGAATCATCATTGGAAAATCAATAGCAAGATGCTTGGGCACAGTTGCCTTACTTTGTAATGGGCAAATTTATTAGCACCCCGACCTCAAAACTAGAGTTATAGACTAAAAAATGTATTGGCTGCACACAATTTTGCTTCAAGGTCACAATGATCTTGACCTTTAAGGTAGTGACCCAAATTTTGCGCACGACAATGTCTTGATATCAAAATAATTTCTGTTAAATAATTTTGTAATGTGGATACAAACTACAAAGTTACGGGCTGGACACAATAGTTCAAGGTAATTGGGTATAACTCAATAATTATATTATATTATTGGTTAAATTAGCAATCATTGTTTTCCCATATAAATATTATATAAATAATTTTAAACTAATTACTGATAAATTGCCTGAGCCTGCATTTTGAACAAACTGTAACCCAGATCATGTTTATCTTTGTGTGTGTGTTGTAGAAAAAGAACAGATTAGCGTTTGTTGACCTCGCCGGCAATGAAAAAACAAGTGGATCAACTGGGCAGATATTAAAGGCAAGTTTTTCCAGTCTTGAATATTAACAAAATAACAGAACCATTTAAAACCACCAGATCCCATTTATTGAGCTTACTCATTTGTCTTCTCTTAACTATCATCTCATTGAGAGACATTTTAGCTAGAAAACTAGGACTTATGAAGGAGTGAAGAAAGATCAACACCAACAACAGCACTGACAATGAAAAAAAGATCAACATCAACAACTGCACTGACTATGGAAGAAAGATCAACATCAACAACTGCACTGGCAATGGAAAAAAAGATCAACATCAACAACAGCACTGACAATGGAAAAAAGATCACCAACAACTAAACTGAGAATGGAAAAAAGATCAACAACTATAACAACTGCACCATGCATCATGGAAAAAAAGATGTAGGACTTGCATTTGTTAAAAACTGGGTTGTTGATCAGAAAGACCAGACGACATGGAGAGAATCATCATTGGAAAATCAATAGCAAGATGCTTGGGCACAGTTGCCTTACTTTGTAATGGGCAAATTTATTAGCACCCCGACCTCAAAACTAGAGTTATAGACTAAAAAATGTATTGGCTGCACACAATTTTGCTTCAAGGTCACAATGATCTTGACCTTTAAGGTAGTGACCCAAATTTTGCGCACGACAATGTCTTGATATCAAAATAATTTCTATTAAATAATTTTGTAATGTGAATACAAACTACAAAGTTACGGGCTGGACACAATAGTTCAAGGTAATTGGGTATAACTCAATAATTATATTATATTATTGGTTAAATTAGCAATCATTGTTTTCCCATATAAATTATTATATAAATAATTTTAAACTAATTACTGATAAATTGCCTGAGCCTGCATTTTGAACAAACTGTAACCCAGATCATGTTTATCTTTGTGTGTGTGTTGTAGAAAAAGAACAGATTAGCGTTTGTTGACCTCGCCGGCAATGAAAAAACAAGTGGATCAACTGGGCAGATATTAAAGGCAAGTTTTTCCAGTCTTGAATATTAACAAAATAACAGCACCATTTAAAACCACCAGATCCCATTTATTGAGCTTACTCATTTGTCTTCTCTTAACTATCATCTCATTGAGAGACATTTTAGCTAGAAAACTAGGACTTATGAAGGAGTGAAGAAAGATCAACACCAACAACAGTACTGACAATGGAAAAAAGATCAACATCAACAACAGCACTGACTATGGAAGAAAGATCAACATCAACAACTGCACTGGCAATGGAAAAAAAGATCAACATCAACAACAGCACTGACAATGGAAAAAAGATCACCAACAACTAAACTGAGAATGGAAAAAAGATCAACAACTATAACAACTGCACCATGCATCATGGAAAAAAAGATGTAGGACTTGCATTTGTTAAAAACTGGGTTGTTGATCAGAAAGACCAGACGACATGGAGAGAATCATCATTGGAAAATCAATAGCAAGATGCTTGGGCACAGTTGCCTTACTTTGTAATGGGCAAATTTATTAGCACCCCGACCTCAAAACTAGAGTTATAGACTAAAAAATGTATTGGCTGCACACGATTTTGCTTCAAGGTCACAATGATCTTGACCTTTAAGGTAGTGACCCAAATTTTGCGCACGACAATGTCTTGATATCAAAATAATTTCTATTAAATAATTTTGTAATGTGAATACAAACTACAAAGTTACGGGCTGGACACAATAGTTCAAGGTAATTGGGTATAACTCAATAATTATATTATATTATTGGTTAAATTAGCAATCATTGTTTTCCCATATAAATATTATATAAATAATTTTAAACTAATTACTGATAAATTGCCTGAGCCTGCATTTTGAACAAACTGTAACCCAGATCATGTTTATCTTTGTGTGTGTGTTGTAGAAAAAGAACAGATTAGCGTTTGTTGACCTCGCCGGCAATGAAAAAACAAGTGGATCAACTGGGCAGATATTAAAGGCAAGTTTTTCCAGTCTTGAATATTAACAAAATAACAGCACCATTTAAAACCCCCAGATCCCATTTATTGAGCTTACTCATTTGTCTTCTCTTAACTATCATCTCATTGAGAGACATTTTAGCTAGAAAACTAGGACTTATGAAGGAGTGAAGAAAGATCAACACCAACAACAGCACTGACAATGAAAAAAAGATCAACATCAACAACTGCACTGACAATGGAAGAAAGATCAACATCAACAACTGCACTGACAATGGAAAAAAGATCAACATCAACAACTGCATTGAGACTATCGAAAAAAGATCAACACCAACAACTGCACTGAATTCCTTAATCAAATATACATTTGACAAAAAAACAAACAAAAAAACATTCTTTTTAGAATGTCCTCGGAGGAACATGCCAAATGATTTTAATCGCCTATGTGGCTCCAGATTGAAAGTGTTCCTTGTGGATTATTTATTCAATCTGTTAAAATTGGGATAGAAGAAAGTTTGCTTTTTAGTTAGCAATAGCTATGCTAGAAAACTTTATTTTGAAATTGGGTAGTTTGTCACGAATATGGTTTGATGTATAACTATGAAGGTGAATTTTGTAAATGGAGTAGTGCTATGAAATCAGACATAATCAAACCTGTACCTATGAAGGTTAAAGAGAATGGCCGTTTCAATTAGGAAACAATGGAACTGGTCATATTAACAATGGCAAAGAATTCCAAGAAATACAATTCATTGTGTATTTTATTTAATAGGCTAGACTGATAGACTAAAAAATGTATTGGCTGCACACGATTTTGCTTCGTCACAATGACCTTGACCTTTAATTTTTCGCACGACAATGTCTTGATATCAAAATCAATTAAATAATTTTAAAATGTGAATACAAACTACAAAGTTATGGGCTGGACATAATTTTGCTTCAAGGTCAAACTGTGACCTTGAACTTGAAGGTAGCGACCCAAATTATGCAAGCAACAATACGTCTTGATACCACAATCATTTCTGTGAAATAAGTTTTATATGTGAATGCAAACAACAAAATCATAGGCCGGACATGATTTTGCTTCACGGTCACATTGTGACCTTGACCTTCAAGGTAGCAACCCTTATTTTGCACACGACATGTCTTCGAAGAAAAAAATATGAAACCTTTAAGTTGGTTGACAATAGAAAACTTTCTAAATGTGTCATCATATCCTGAAATGCATCATGATTTGAACACAATAATTGTTGCTTGGCATGATTACAAAGTAAAACTGAAAACCAATTATTCTTGATGGTGTTGTCACATTTGTTTGTTAAGCTGTTAAGAGTTGTAAAAAACATTTTCACTAGACAGCTTGGCACTTGGATTAATATTTGTGTCTTTCTGACTCACTCAATAGCCATTTAGGTCACTTCAACTAGTGGTCAAGCAACTTGACCCTGTAATCCAAACAGTTACAGTTTCATTGTTCATTATAGGATATACCTGGAGTGATCAGCGAATGTTGACAGACGTGTTCAGTCTCTAGACAGTCGCTAACCTGATGTAACATTCCGGAACACTGTCTTCATTGTTGTACATTCTGTGTGCTGCTGGGCAGATTTGTCCATGGATGTCTATGTAGACAGGTTGTATCCTGAAGTACAAGATATTAGAATAGTCAACAAATTTCCATTTTGTTTTTAAAGAGCGATGTTTCAGCTTCCAGAAAATTAAATGATTCTATTGGAAACAATTCTTGGTACTAAATTATCAGTTTTCTATGGTAGCCTGTTTAGTTCATGTGGCATACAAGGGCATAATAAAATTGCAAATACATTTTCCAAAAACATGGGTTTGATCACCAATTGTTCTAATCTGTCAAAGGGGCGCAACTCAGATATAGATTTATATTACCCATGGCACAATATGCTCATAGGCTGACTGGATAAAACCATAGAAACAATAGTGTTTGTAAATAAATGGAATGCTGGTCAACTTCTATCAAGCTTCCAATTGTTTTACAAAGTACTAACAATGTCTTTTATCAACATGCACCAGTCTGCATGCAACTAAAACAAGTGACTAATAAACAATCTTATTCATATTTCAAAGATTTTCCAAGGCAGAGATTCTTTGCAAAAATAAACTTACTTCTGATAGACTGATTCATAACTTGAGCTAGAGCATTGTCCTTCCAGATATATTGAAGATCCAACACAGCAACCTTGCCATTGAACAGCAGTTCAATCTGTAATAAAGGCTGAATGTTAAAATATACCATTTCATACAGAAGGCAAAGGCACAGTTTTTATCAACAAGTTGCATAGCATGTAAAACAATTATTATCATTATAGTGACATCCAGCTATCATTAGTGGAAAAAACCCACACAACTCTAGGGCCCCTAATCTAGCTGTTAAATAATATAAAGGTTAAAAATATTGTCAGATTAAATATTGTCAAAAGCTTATCCAAGAAGACTGTTGTCCACCACAACATGTAAGCTCATCAATTAATTCTACCAATATTGTCAAGTAATGTTTTGTTTTGGAGATACATCTCATGTGACCAATTATGATCATTATAGCATTGTCCAGCCGTTTTGGTGAAGGAAAACCAGAGATAAATATCTGGGTAGAACTACCAGGGCACAGCAGGTCAGCTGGAAGACCTCACATTAAGTCCATTGCACCAATCCAAACTCGAACCCAATCTGTGGGAGGCAAAGCAGTCGGGTAATTCAACAACATAAAATTCCTAAGATGCACATGTAAAAATTAATTACAATTATGATGATGTCCAAAATTATGATTACCAGTACCGATCTAATCCTCATACTGCTCAGGACATACTGCTGTGGGCCTTATTAAAGTTCTAGGATAACAAAGTGGGTTTTGCACCTTGTACCAATTGTTTAATGAACATCGTACCTGCAACTTCTTGACTCTTTCTGCACCTCATCTTCAAGTTTTCTCCAAATTACTCAACCTTGCTCACATTCTCTGAAAGACAGTTAATTGCAAATAAGAATGGCTTTGCATATTAACTTATATACACGATACAAACTCAACATAAAATTTATCATTTGCTTCATAGTCCAGTGTAAACCAAGGTACTTTTGTACATCAAAATTTTAATGTAATACATCTAGAAACAGATATACAGGTCTATGTACAAAATGCCTCTCCATCTCACAGACCAAGGGGTGATAAATATTGACAGCTGAATGTTCGCAATTCATCATAAACAGTTAATTTCAAACAAGTTAATGGGCATGCACTATATACACAAGGCCTGGCTTCTGAACATCTACATCTATAAAGTTTTCACCCCTCTTCTAAAGTTTTCTATCTGATCAGTTTTACTGCTCTTCTAAAAAGTTTGGGATGAGATAAAGCGTTTCGAATATAAATTGTTTGTAGAAGGCCACAGCAGCAAGGTCACAAACACCAAGTAAGATACATCCAAACGCTGCAGATATTTTGGGACTTGATGTTAAGATGTTAAGAGTGTTAGCCTTATGGGGCTCATTATTAACGTGGTCATCAACGTCTGCACAAGCTTTACAAAAGTTTATCGTCCCATCAACAGTATTTTAATTATCTGGAGACAGCGTCCACTTGAAGCAGATAGTGCTGCCCTCACTGTGTATGGCATGCTGTGAGCACCTGACATACCACACCCAGTCACATTATCCTGACAAGATGTATGCAAACTGTCGGATACCATGTTTAACAACTGACTTTAGACCCAACCTAGCTTGAACCACACACAATTAAACAAAGTAACTATTTTCCAACAAATTGTGTTTCTGCTCTTTTCAAGTTTTATTGGTCATTCAAGCATATTCGAGTTATCTTAATTGGGTGCATTATTTGTATCATCTAATATTTAAATAATTGCTCAAGCAATTTTAATACAAGTATATTGTGTAACACTGCCATGATTCAATCAAAGTTCATTACAGTTTAGTAGGAGATAAGTATCATACCAGAGGGTTGTCATTAGGAGGCGGCCGATTTGACCGTCTCAAATTTAAAAAAAAAAAAAAAAAAAAAAAAAAATGAAAATGAAAATCGGTCAAGAGCATGCCCCAGGACCCCCTAGCCAGTCTTCGCGAAAGGGATGAAAAACTGCCAGTCATCCGGTCTGGTAAAAACATTTTTTCTGCCAGACCGAAAAAGAATTTGCCAGACCAAAAAAACACCTATATTCTTCGTAAAATTATCTTATTTCACTTTATTTATGCTACACAACCACTCTTAATCTGGAAATTTAGATCATGACTTTGGTCATACTAAGAAAAAAAACTAAGTTTAAAAGTTCTATTCCCTGAGATACGCCATTAGATTTTCAAAATTGATAATTTCATTTTGAAAGTCTACACAATCAGAATCATCATCATCACTGTCCTCTCCATCGCACAACTTTTCAATTTGTTCCTCAAAACTCATGTTTACTGGACAGTGAACATCAACAGAAGGTTCAGCTTTTTCCTTTGATGTACGAAAATTGTTAGAACCCTTTATAAAAGGGTTAAGTGCTGCCTTAGGGTCATTTTCTGGCACTGTTGCCCTACAAACTTTACAAAACATTTGATTTCTTTCTTTGTCAAAGCTTAGCCAATCTCGACCAGCCTTCCAACTTTCCTGAAACGACCGTGGTAGTCTTTTCATTTCATATTCTTTTGCCTTTACTTTTTTTCACTTTCAGTTTGTTTCTGCCCAGGTTAAGCATTTTCGTAATATTTGAGGAATGACATTTACCTTTTTATTAAGTTTTAAATTGTTGATTATCCGGGAACTTTATAAACAGAAGTGACTATTCAGCTGTGTTTCAAGCAATTCGATTCGATAATCTGACGCTGCTTAACCAATCAAATTCGTTGACACATCGCACTGTTGTTATACCGGAAACATTGTTTGCACGTAGAATTTTTGTACCCAAAATAACGAAAAAATATGCCGGTCGGCCGGACCGACGACTTCCCAAAACTTCCGGACCGTAACAAATTTTGCCGGACATGACCGACAGTTCGGTGCCTTTCGCGAAAACTGCTAGCAGCGCTTCTCGCCTTCGGCGCTTGCATAGCCTAGCCTCCTCAAAAGTTTATTGAGTCTGCTCATAATATTTCTAGTGACAACCCTGATCCCAAAAGATGACTATACTTTCATATCTTCCAGTGGACAGCTATTTGATCCCTGGTCGTGTGCCAAATGAAAAGCACTAGAGGGATGGGATGGGATGGGATTTGCCGGCATTTTTGCCGATACTGTGCAGCGACATTTCTATCATTTAAGCACAGAGGCACTTATGAGGTGCCGAGGAACTGAACCCGGCCGGTCCATTATACTGACACAGACTAGTCAGGCGTAATACTGTCCCCTAAGCCCCGAGCCTTAGGAGGGAAGCCGCTACTACCAACTTTAAAGTCTTTGGTTTGACCCGGCCGGCAAACTCCCAATCCGCAAGCAGACGCTCTACCACCTGAGCTATTGTGGCCGGTGAAAAGCACTAGAATTATCCCATTTTTCCAAAACTGAGGCTAAACAATCCATTCAGTTATAATCAGAAGATAAACAGAAAAGGAAAAAAATGTATGTTTGGAAAATCAGTGATTGATGGAAAAAGTTTGTTTGAATAGAAATCTAACAGAGACATGTGTAAAAGTGACTAAGAAGTGAAGTCTAAATAGCTTTTTGGTGACTATGTTTGTTTCTGACATACATCTCAGCAACCAATCACTATTATAGCAACAGTTATAACAAGCCATTTTAAAAAATTTACCTAATAATGTAAACATACATACCATTTTAAAGGTCTCTTCATTAGAAACACAATGGTAACAATGATTTTGTTGCAAGTTGTATACTTAAAAAGTCCGACTCTTCAAAGATAGGCACCTTCAGCGAAGTTTCTCCTTTCCCTTTAACTAAGTCTTACTGGTAGGCTGTGGAAAAATAACATTTACAGTTAAAAACTCATATTTTGACTGACCATCTTTTCTGTTTATGCTTTTTCTCAAACTATTATGAGTATTTAAGATATTGCATTCAGTTGCCAGAGGAACACCGGCTGCCTTGGCCTGTTCAAATAAAAATTCACCTACTTCCGATTTATTTGATTTACTAAGTCATTTGATTAAATCTTTTACTGCAAGTCCAAACTATTTAGTTTAATAGACCTTATAAAAATGAATTATAGTATTCGGCTAAGAGTCGCTAAATAAAATGGTTTTGTCCGCTGTTGTAGAAGATGGACACAAATCATCTAACGCTTTTCTCAGAGTGCAATCAGATGTTTTTTAAATATAATGATCAGAAAATAAAATAATTTACTTAACCCTTTACTCCATATACACGTGTTTTAATGCATGTGCTGTCAGATCTGGATCAGCACTGATGGCATCTTTGTCAGAAATAACCTAATAAAACTAGAACTATCGCTGAATGCGATTCATACCCCCACCAACGTCCTTGACAAAGCTGGTACAAGGGTAAGATAGGTTCTGTACATTGCCCAGTTGGGGTGAACATTTGAGTCAAGTTTGAAGAAAATCCTTACATTAGTATAGAATTTATAGAGCGGACCTGACATATTGTCTAGTATTGATTGTAAGTAAATTAAAAGACTTAAAAAGGGGCATAACTTTGTCAAAATGCAATACAGAGTTATGAAACTTGACCTGCATCTCTTACTTGTGATACGTCATATCTTTTAAGTTTCAAGCAAATACCTGTGCTAATTTCAGATATATTCAAGTACATGTTAAAATTTAAGAACATTTTCCAAGTAAATTTTGACCTTCAAGTGTCACCTTGACCTTAAGCCGGCACAAAGGTAACATGGGTTCTGCACATTCCCTTGCTGAGGTGAACATTTCAGCCAAGTTTGAAGAAAATCCTTCAATTGGTATAGGATTTATAGAGCGGACACGAAAATGGAGACGGACGGACAAAGCGAATCCATTATGCCCCCCCACACACATTTTGTGGTGGGGGTATAATAAAAGCAAAGTGTAGATCCTTGCTTGCAGATGACATGAATGTCCCGGCAGATCTGGATCTACTCTGTTGACCCATGCAATAAAGTTTTATTTATGGAGTACAACAGAAAAATATAGCTAAATGTGTTGTAAATGTCAAACATATAATTTGCAATGCTTATTTTTGGTATGGTTCAGTTTTTATGTAAATGCATAAAATGCTATTTGTTTGCAGGTGTTAATTAAATTATTAGTGGATATCTCATTTAACTTGGTTTGATTAGCTTTGACCAGTCAAAGTGTCACAAATAAACCACCTCTAATAAATAATTCCATGATAATAAGAAACACTGATATGCTGTTAGTAGTCCTGAAAAGAAGTTTGATGACTGAAATTCAATAACCATGCAGTTCTACGAAGACTAGTAAGCAGGGTCAATTGCATTTAGGGATTAATGAGGATAGACTGAATATTTGATACATTTTTTTTGGTAAAGATAATGTTAAGAAATACAAGGGTGAATGATACAAATGCCAACCAAATGTTTGTGTTTGGTAAAATACACATAAGTACATAAAACTTTGTAAGTTTTGTTTGACTAAAGTATGTTAAACAAAGCTTATCAAGTTAAATTTTCTATGTTTTATCATATTAACCTAAATTAAATCTAATTAAAAAGGTACCTTATTTATTGGCTGGCATTTACATTTCTACTACACTACAGCTATTGCAGTTACCATAGATAAGAATTTACTGTACATCGCATACACATTAACCACACCTCTAGATAATACATGAAATGTTTACAAGCACATTATTTATGTACTTACAAAATGGTTCCTCTTCAATCTTTTACTTCTGAATACTGGACTGGGCTGAAAAAAAGAAGTATTCCATGTAATGTTATTTGTATGTGGAGTTCCTACATTGGATTTTAGTTTCATGTCATCAAGTGCTACACTTTATTTTCAGTCTGAACAAAATTCTACCAGCCTATCAGGCTTCTTCATAGTATAACAAATTGACATGGCCATGGCAATGACATGAATCTCAACACAAAAGAAATAAAAATATAGATCAGTCAAAGCATATACCGATGGAAATAATGATTTGTTATAAAAATAGCCTAATTCTTAACCCGTTCCTCCAAACATACACATTTTAACGTGTGTGCGACCAGTGTGGATCCAGATTAGCCGGCATATTGGTCTGATCTGGATTTACACTGCAATAACAGTGTATCTATGGAGTAAATGGTTAATCTATTATCACTAGAAATAGTTAAATACAATAATTACTACCACAAAGAAATCCAAGAAGCCCTTTGTCTGATGAGAACGATTTGCAACACATTGGACCAAATTGGCAAATGTCTGACAGCAAGACATTTAGTCTGAATTATTGTGAATAATAGACTGGTGCATCATAAAACTGAATAATCTATCTTCCAATAATGTCAAACACCTGATGGGGACCTAGACATTTGCGCGTCAAGCTGCAGAGAAAGTTAGAAGAACTGAACAAGATAAAAGAATTAAAGACATAATAACTGAAACAAAGATTAGAAAACAAAGATAAAGAAATAAAATAAAAGATGTTTGCATATTGCTTATGGTGAGATATGTTCAATCTGACAGACTGCCTGACTAAACTGCTGCAGGGTACAAGCTGGGATATCTGGTGGTAGATTATTCCAGTGGACAACAGTACGAGAGAAGAAGGAGAATTTGTAATAGTCAGTGGAAGCATTTATTAATCTATATGCAGAAGAGTGGTAGTGGCGTGACTGTCTTGTCAAGGGGATCAGATAATCTTGGATTGGAATAGCTATAAGGTTGTGGGTGATTTTATTCATCAGAGAGAGTCTTATTATCTATGCGTCTTTGATCTAGTCTTTGCCATTCTAGGGATTGTAGCATTTTTGTTACACTTGATGTTTGGCCATAGTCAGGTTTTGCCCATCGGGCAGCTCTGCATTGGATCGATTTAATTTGTGTTATGAGGGCATCAGTGTGGGGTGACCAGACAGAGGAGCAGTATTCAAGTTGCGGCCGTACAAGAACTTTGTAAGTTGTAGATTTTAACTGTTCAGAGTGTACTTTGATATTTCTTCTCAGGAAGCCCAGAGTACTGTTTGCTTTTTTTGTTATTCTGATCAATGTGGGTGTCCCATGACAAGTTTGATTAGATATCAACTCCAAGATATTTTGCTGAGGAGACTGACTGAAGTAAGGTGTTATGATAGTATTTAGTGTCTAGCAGGGATTTTGTTCTTGTATTATGGAGGACCTGGCATTTGGATGGATTAAATTCCATGTTCCACTCTTGGCTCCAGTGTGTCTAGATCTTTTTGCAGTCTTTCAGATTGAGAAGATGAGGATATGCTTAAGTATAATTATTCATACTGATATTTCTTTAACTATATTATTTCATGTCATGTTAAAATTATAAACAATTTGAGAAACGACGAAGGTACATGCGACTTGCAACAAATGTTAAATTTCTTTAGACTATACACCACGAAAACAGATGACAATCTCTAGTTTCCAAAACAAGCGTTTATAACATTAAATTAGAACAATTAAGTTACGCAAAATGGTAAACAAAGATAAAATAAATAACAGTAAATAACAGGAGAACCATATACACATACAGCTTTGGCAAGGAATAATGAATTTATAATGATTTGTAATGATCGTTTACAGACGACAATGCTTTGGACTTTAATTGGAGAGTAATTTGGAAAAGGGACGTAATCCAAATTGCTAATTGTCTGTCTTCACAATGAGGTGTGAGGTGGGGTATTTTGTTAGCAATGCGCAAAAATGTCGAAAATGTCGAACCCTCAGTGGACCGGTGGAAGCCGTTCCGACATTATCTCCATCGCAATTAAGGATTCAATGTTACCAAGTGATGTTTCTGTATTTTAAGGCACGTTAAAGCATTGGCATGGGTTGTTTTTTATTTTTGAATTTCGTAATCTTCATTCTAAATATTCGACGATAAAGAAATATTGACTACTGCTTTAGAAGACTAAACAATTTAGTTACCTTTTGTTTTCAGGAGGACTAAGTCAGCACAACCTCTATCGTCAACTGCCAGACCGCAAAAGGCAGTTGTCGTCTTGATACAACTTGGTGGTGGGCGGAAATCACGTGCGAACGGGTCAATTGATTTTGAGCAAAGGGTAAGGCAGGTAACACAATGGTCACCAATATGATAAATAGAGGAACACTACTCAAGCCAATCCGCTCTCTAGTCATTGAAAATTGATTATTAAGCTCAATTTACATATAAAAACAAAACTTCATGGATAAAAAAGCGTTTTTATATCGTCACTTGTGTAAAAGTATATTCCTATATCCACGCTTTTAACTATGTCTTGGTATATTCCAGAGTCAGGTGATTTATTAGCCAATCAGAATTTGAATCCGTGTGTAATCTCTAAACAGGCGCGTAGAGTAGTTGCAGTAGCGCCAGTACACATAATATGAAGTTGCTTACACATTGTCACCAAAGAATGAAAAGACAAAGACAACAATATTAAATCTGCAATACAATCTTGCTCAGGTGGTTGAGGTGTATGTTTTATGCCATCTATTAGTACATCTAGTCCTATTTACACCATACAAATTGAAATATGTAAAATTGCTAAGTGATTAAGTTACCTTTAGCTCCTTTTTGGTATGTAATAAGTCTTGTACCCTTGTTGTTGGTGGTGGCGGTATTATTTTTCAAATTAGAACTTTCCAGATAATTCCGTCTTAAGAGCAATCACACATTGATTTTAACTGGTTGTATAAAAGGAATAGAATATGTACGAACTTTTTGTTCGTTCTTGACCACTTTACTTTTCATGTTTCGTTAAACATACAACGCTTAGCATACTAGTACAGTTCAAGAACGGTATGACTTATTACCGGATATGAATGTAAAAATCAATATTTACCAGCCTTTATTTAGATTTTCTGTGTTTAGATGTCCTTTTATATATATGGTGGTATATAAAATCATTTAGATCAAGTATTATAATGATGACATAGATATAGACCGAAAAGCAGATCTTTATGTAAATATTCTGTATGTGATTTCATATCCGTGGATATTAAGGGTACGGATATGAAAATGACCAACTACAGCATTGTTTGTTATATTTCTATGATGTCTGATGCAATACCATTATTTCTAATTAATCTAACAAGTTTAATGAAAGTATTCTTATATTTACACAATTATTGCATATAAATATACCAATAGCCGCAGAAACGGAATTCATATCCGTTTATATACAAGGTACGGATATAAGCCTTAAAATCATGATCTGAACGTTTATTTGTCATTCTATTGTGTACATCGACGCAATATTATTATTTTCAATAAATAAAACTCTTTTTGATAAAAGTGTACCCGTTTTTACATAATTATTTTATATAGAACAGAACAGAACAAAGACTTATAACTCAAACTGTGAAACATACAGTACATTAGTGTACAAAAGAAATATAAAGGAAACACAATATGCAATATAAATGATACTAGTATAAATATAGCCACACCAGAGTTCATATACGTGGACATAGGAGTATACGGATGTTTAAACGTTAAAAGCACGATCTAAAATTTTATTTGCAATTCTCTTAAGTAATTTGACGCAATATTATTTTTTTTAATTAATAAAATAATAAAACGCCTTTTCAGGAAAGTATTCCGTCTTTACATATTTATAGAACATAAACATAGCCGCACCTGACTTCATATCTGTAATTATCATTGGGGGGGGGGGGGGGGGGGGGGGGATACGTATAAAAAAGTAAAAGTCACCATAAAAAAATAATTTGTCATATTCTTGTTTATTTTGATGCCCTATGTCAATGTCCTGTATCCACATGCCAATGTCCTGTATCCCCATGTCAATGTCTGTATCCCTATGTCAATGTCCTGTATCCACATGCCAAGGTCCTGTATCCCCATGTCAATGTCCTGTATCACCGTGTCAATGTCTGTATCCACATGCCAAGGTCATGTATCCCCATGTCAAAGTCCTGTATTACTATGTCAATGTCCTGTATCCCCATGTCAATGTCCTGTATCCACATGCCAATGTCCTGTATCCACATGCCAAGGTCCTGTATCCCCATGTCAATGTCCTGTATCCACATGCCAATGTCCTGTATCCACATGCCAATGTCCTGTATCCACATGCCAAGGTCCTGTATCCCCATGTCAATGTCCTGTATCCCCATGTCAATGTCCTGTATCCACATGCCAAGGTCCTGTATCCACATGCCAATGTCCTGTATCCCCATGTCAATGTCCTGTATCCCCATGCCAATGTCCTGTATCCACATGCCAATGTCCTGTATCCACATGCCAAGGTCCTGTATCCCCATGTCAATGTCCTGTATCCCCATGTCAATGTCCTGTATCCACATGCCAACGTCCTGTATCAACATGCCAATGTCCTGTATCCCCATGTCAATGTCCTGTATCCCCATGCCAATGTCCTGTATCCACATGCCAATGTCCTGTATCCACATGCCAAGGTCCTGTATCCCCATGTCAATGTCCTGTATCCACATGCCAATGTCCTGTATCCACATGCCAAGGTCCTGTATCCCCATGTCAATGTCCTGTATCCACATGCCAATGTCCTGTATCCACATGCCAATGTCCTGTATCCACATGCCAAGGTCCTGTATCCCCATGTCAATGTCCTGTATCCCCATGTCAATGTCCTGTATCCACATGCCAACGTCCTGTATCAACATGCCAATGTCCTGTATCCCCATGTCAATGTCCTGTCTCCCCATGCCAATGTCCTGTATCCACATGCCAATGTCCTGTATCCACATGCCAAGGTCCTGTATCCCCATGTCAATGTCCTGTATCCACATGCCAATGTCCTGTATCCACATGCCAATGTCCTGTATCCACATGCCAAGGTCCTGTATCCCCATGTCAATGTCCTGTATCCACATGCCAATGTCCTGTATCCACATGCCAATGTCCTGTATCCACATGCCAATGTCCTGTATCCACATGCCAAGGTCCTGTATCCACATGTCAATGTCCTGTATCACTATGTCAATGTCCTGTATCCCCATGTCAATGTCCTGTATCCCCATGTCAATATCATGTATCCACATGCCAAGGTCCTGTATCCCCATGTCAATGTCCTGTATCACCATGTCAATGTCTGTGTCCACATGCCAAGGTCCTGTATCCCCATGTCAATGTCAGTATCCCTATGTCAATGTCCTGTATCCACATGCCAATGTCCTGTATAGCCATGTCAATGTCTGTATCCACATGCCAAGGTCCTGTATCCTCATGTCAATGTCCTGTATCACTATGCCAAGGTCCTGTATCCCCATGTCAATGTCTGTATCCCTATGTCAATGTCCTGTATCCACATGCCAAGGTCCGGTATCCCCATGTCAATGTCTGTATCCCTATGTCAATGTCCTGTATCCACATGCCAAGGTCCGGTATCCCCATGTCAATGTCCTGTATCACCGTGTCAATGTCTGTATCCACATGCCAAGGTCATGTATCCCCATGTCAATGTCCTGTATTACTATGTCAATGTCCTGTATCCCCATGTCAATGTCCTGTATCCACATGCCAATGTCCTGTATCCACATGCCAAGGTCCTGTATCCCCATGTCAATGTCCTGTATCCACATGCCAATGTTCTGTATCCACATGCCAATGTCCTGTATCCACATGCCAAGGTCCTGTATCCCCATGTCAATGTCCTGTATCCCCATGTCAATGTCCTGTATCCACATGCCAAGGTCCTGTATCCACATGCCAATGTCCTGTATTCCCATGTCAATGTCCTGTATCCCCATGCCAATGTCCTGTATCCACATGCCAATGTCCTGTATCCACATGCCAAGGTCCTGTATCCCCATGTCAATGTCCTGTATCCACATGCCAATGTCCTGTATCCACATGCCAAGGTCCTGTATCCCCATGTCAATGTCCTGTATCCACATGCCAATGTCCTGTATCCACATGCCAATGTCCTGTATCCACATGCCAAGGTCCTGTATCCCCATGTCAATGTCCTGTATCCCCATGTCAATGTCCTGTATCCACATGCCAACGTCCTGTATCAACATGCCAATGTCCTGTATCCCCATGTCAATGTCCTGTATCCCCATGCCAATGTCCTGTATCCACATGCCAATGTCCTGTATCCACATGCCAAGGTCCTGTATCCCCATGTCAATGTCCTGTATCCACATGCCAATGTCCTGTATCCACATGCCAATGTCCTGTATCCACATGCCAAGGTCCTGTATCCCCATGTCAATGTCCTGTATCCACATGCCAATGTCCTGTATCCACATGCCAATGTCCTGTATCCACATGCCAATGTCCTGTATCCACATGCCAAGGTCCTGTATCCCCATGTCAATGTCCTGTATCACTATGTCAATGTCCTGTATCCCCATGTCCATACTCCTTATCCCCATGTCTGTATCATGTATCCCCAAGTCTATATCCCTTATCCCTATGTCTATATCCCTTAACCACATGTCTATATCCCGTATTCCCATTTCTATATCCTGTATTCCCATGTCTGTATACTGTACATGTACCCCATGTCCATGTCATGTATCTCCTTGTCTATATAGTGTATCCCCATGTATTTATCCTGTATCCCCATGTCCATATCCCTTATCCCCATGTCTATATCCTGTATCCCCATGTCCATATCCCGTATCCCCATGTCTATATCCTGTGTCTCCATGTCCATATCTCGTATTCCCATGTCTATATCCTGTATCCCCATGTCCATATCCCGTATCCCCATGTCTATATCCTGTATCCCCATGTCTGTATACTGTACATGTACCCCATGTCCATATCCCGTATCCCCATGTCCATATCCCTTATCTCCATGTCTATATACCGTATCCCCATGTCCATGTACCGTATCTCCATGTATATATCCTGTATCCCCATGTCTATATACCGTATCCCCATGTCTATATACCGTATCCCCATGCCTATTACCTTTATCTCCATGTATATATCCTGTATCCCCATGTCCATATCCCGTATCCCCATGTCTATATACCGTATCCCCATGTCTATATCCTGTATCTCCATGTCCATATCTCGTATTCCCATGTCTATATCCTGTATCTCCATGTTTATATCCTGCATCCCCATGTCTATATACCGTATCCCCATGTCCATATTCCTATGTTTATATCCCGTATCCCCATGTCCATATCCCGTATCTCCATGTATATATCCTGCATCCCCATGTCTATATACCGTATCCCCATGTCCATATCCTTTATCTCCATGTTTATATCCCGTATCCCCATGTCTATATACCGTATCTCCATGTATATATCCTGCATCCCCATGTCTATATACCGTATCCCCATGTCCATATCCTTTATCTCCATGTTTATATCCCGTATCCCCATGTCTATATACCGTATCTCCATGTATATATCCTGCATCCCCATGTCTATATACCGTATCCCCATGTCTATATACCGTATCCCTATGTCCATATCCTTTATCTCCATGTATATATCCTGCATCCCCATGTCTATATACCGTATCTCCATGTATATATCCTGCATCCCCATGTCTATATACCGTATCTCCATGTTTATATCCTGCATCCCCATGTCTATATACCGTATCTCCATGTTTATATCCCGTATCCCCATGTCTATATACCGTATCTCCATGTATATATCCCGTATCCCCATGTCTATATACCGTATCCCCATGTCTATATACCGTATCTCCATGTATATATCCTGCATCCCCATGTTTATATCCCGTATCCCCATGTCCATATACCGTATCTCCATGTATATATCATGCATCCCCATGTCTATATACCGTATCCCCATGTCCATATCCTTTATCTCCATGTTTATATCCCGTATCCCCATGTCTATATACCGTATCCCCATGTCTATATACCGTATCCCCATGTCTATATACCGTATCCCCATGTCTATATACCGTATCTCCATGTATATATCCCGCATCCCCATGTCTATATACCGTATCCCCATGTCTATATACCGTATCCCCATGTCCATATCCTTTATCTCCATGTTTATATTCCGTATCCCCATGTCTATATCCTATATCATCATTTAATATCCCGTATCACAATACCAATATATCAAATATCAATATCAAATATATCCCCATCCACATTTCATGTCAATTACCTATATCTCCATGATCGTATGAAATTTTTTTTTCTTATTCGGTGCCTCTATTTCATATCATATAAAAACAATGTTGAAACAAATGCACCAATGTTTATATCCGTATCCCGTATGTCCCTGTATGCCCACAGACATGTATTCTTGTGCCGATATGGGTATATTGCCTTAAATTTATTATTTAAAGACTGTAGTAGTGAAGATAGTTTTAGTATTCGAAAAAGTTGTTAAATAACATAATGGAGACAGTTATTTCGTCATTTCGATGTCTCTATCCATATGCTGCATGCATACGCATAACAAACTCTGGTGCGTCTGTTGATACCACATACGAGGGTTCATATCCGGACCCCTTATTAGTAGCCGCTGATTTCTGTTTACCTATATTTGACTATTTCTAAATAACGAACAGTTAAGTAGAGACGGTTATATAGATTTTCATGACATCTTTTTGATTAAAGAAAAATTGGCTATACTTCATAAAAATGGCACAAATATAAGTTACAATACTGTAGACTGTCATTTTAAGTTATTATCCGTGTTCAATGTGTCTATATAATTTACTATGTACCTATTGATAAATTGATAAATAATAATATGAGAAAAAGTCTAAGCAGGCGCGTATCTGGGCCGTTTTGGGAGTTACCCACAATGACAAGGGAAATAACCTTTGTTGAAATACTTTTACGAATATATTCGCTTCTTTTCTTAAGAATAACATGTAAAATGCGGACATGCGAGAACCTTAACGCAAAATATGAACAACTAAAATCCTAACGTGTATAAGGTTGATCAAATTAAACCTTTTCAACTTGATTGGTGTGGTAGCAAGATTGTATAACTACGGAAGTAAAATATATCGTACTTAACCCGGATTTGACATCGATGGTATCGACATTCTTACTGTTATAATACATTTGGATTTTCGATTTTTCGAACGGATGTTACGCAATGTGTAAAGTGCGTAATGGCAGAAACGCGCCTTAGTCAAAGTAAAATGATTTAATTTCTAGAAATGCAATAAATGTCCTAAAACACACACACAGACGCATGCACGCGCGCACGCACGCGCGCACGCACGCACGCACACACACACACACACACATATATATATATATATATATATATATATATATATACCTATCGACTTTTTAGACTTTAGTACGAGTTTATGCAGACATTAAGCCTACATTCCTTGAAACAGGGGCAAGCAATTGCTACAGACATTTGATATAAGAAACCTTTCGGCCCCAACTTTAAAGCTGAAATCTTGCGTTTAATGTACAGTCTAATGTGTATATTCACAACAGTGTTCAAAATAAGGCATTTAGTTATTTTATTGCGTTTTGTGCTATAAGCAAACTAACTTTCTGCAAATGTGCGGAGGCTACTTAACAATGCAGGAAACCCGAAGCACAAACCGAAAAGTCCAGTGTATTCATACTATTAATTTCGATGTATTTTTCAACATTTGTACGGAAAGTGCCGAAGATGTTGAGATTATTTAACTAATTTGTTTAGCTTAAGCTGAAATAGTATAAAACGTTGCGACGCGTTTGCATCTCACAATCACAAAACAAGCTTTTCAAAGATCTAATATTGACAAACAATCTACTGATCAGATAATGTTCCTTTGTCTATCGTGGCTTAACGAAGTTTTACTTTTTGATTACCATCTTAAGTCCCGTGTCTAAACAAATGTCGCATATGTTGGAGCAACTAGTATGTCATCCTTAAATGATCAATGTATAAACTATCAATTAATGTGAATGACAAATTACCGAACATGAAATCATATCCGCGGATATAAATCCTGAGTACAGATATGAATGTAAAAATCATTTTTACTTCCATTTATTATATATTTATGTGTTGTTGTTGTTTAAAACATCACTGTGTTTTTCTTCTATAAATCTTTTAACTTAGGTATCCCCGTATTACATGTAATGTGGACATACAGGAGAAGGATTTGAACACTAAAATTGCCATCTGCAGCACTGTTTGTTTTATTTCTGTTAAAATCGATAAAATATAATAAGTTTAATTGCTTTACTTTTTTTTTGAAGAGGTATACCCATTTTTAAATAAATTTGCTGTTATTAATATTACGATAGCCCCACAGAAGTTCATATACGTGGACATGCGGGCTACGGATATGAAAGCATAATCGCTTTCTTTATCACTAAGTGATGTATTTTTTTTTTATTTTTCATGGTAAAATAAGGATTTCTTAATTAATTAAACCAATTTCTGAAATTCTTCGAGTCTTTACCGGATTGTTGGCAATGCCTGAGTTCATATCCATAGACAAACAGGGTATGGAACGTAAAAATATGTGTATTATTTTTTAATGTATTTCTGTTAATTGTGATGAAATACAACAACTTTTAAATTGTTTACAACTTGTTATAGAGGTATATCATATTTTACACATTTGCGCTTTATAAATATATTGATATCCGCACCGACGTTCATATCTGTGGACTTACGGGGTACGAATATGTACGTTAAACTCACGATCTTCAGCATTAAATGTTGTTTTTCTATATTTTTAACTATAACTGTTCTTAAAAAAGTTACTTAACCACTTTGACAAAATTGTACGAGTCTTTACATAATTGTTGGTATAAAGTATGCCCATAGCCGCGCCTTAGTTCATATCCGTAGAAATACATGGTCATTGTTTATACTCATGTATGTTATAATTTTGTGTTTTATGAAAAAATATGTATTTTCTATGAGTAAAATGGATATTCTTGTATTACATGTAATTATGTTTGGTGTAATGAAAATAGTCATATTGGGACATTCTGTGTACGGATATGATCATTAAAACCACTCTCTTCACCACTTATTGATGTATATGTATATTTTGGCGTTATATAATTATTTTTGACTACCACATTTATTATGTTCTAAGTGTCCTTAAATAATTGTTCATAAAATATAACTGTAGCCCCGCATGAGCTTAAATATGTATACAAACATTTCACGGATATAAACGTAAAACTCATTATTTTCACCCATTTAAGTTATATATATATATATATATATATATATATATATATATATATATATATATATATATATATATATATATATATATATCCTAACCCTAACCCATCTACACACAGTAAGGGACTCTAACTTCGACCTAAGCAATCAACGGACAAATTTTACTTTAAAAGCTTAGTATTTTTCAAGCTTGCATTTATGTGTTTTCACAACTCTACGCGTTTACCTAAAAATAGTAAATTATGTCAGTTAACTGCTGCATGCCCTTAGGTCGGTATTCCATTCTTACGGAAGCGCGACGTGAACGTTTAGCGTGGGCGTGAAACTTGAACGTGAGGCGTGCGTTTTCAGGATCACACTATTCCATTCATCCGGTTAGCGTAAAAAAAATTCGTCCATTTTTGTTGGAAAGAAAATATGTCATTAGATGAATGGTCGCAGTTTCTTACTCTTTTGGGTGGTTTTGCCTATATTCATGCACGCAAGTACAAACAAAAACACAGATGGTGGATAAGTAATATTATCAAGAACAGAGAAACCTTTGGGACATACCACCACTTAGTGAAAGAGTTAGAACTCAGTAAAGAAAAGTTTGTGTGTTACTTTCGTTTTAACAAGGAACAGTTTGGTCGTGTACTATTTGCTGTGGAAGAAGCTCTGACCAGGCGGCATGTTACAAAGGACCCAATCAGTGCCAAACAACGACTAGCTATTTGTTTGAGGTAATGCGTATAAAAACAAACCTTGTTAACTGTAAGCGAAATGTTTTATGTTCTTTCATTGTAAATAAAACCAAAAGTATGTTCATGCAAATACAAGTGAAAACGCCTTAAAAATTCAATATTTATAAAACAGAACACGTTTTTAGAAAGTAATACATGTATATAGAATGAAATAGCAAAGAATCATACAATTTATAAACATACTTGCCACAAAAAATCAAGTGTACATATTACAGTTAACTCAAATGTAGATCTCTACTTGCTTCAAAAATACAAAAATATTCGTAACGGTAATTCTCAACCATAAAATATATAGCATAAACACACAACTTTCAGAACAATTTGAAACAAGAGCTGTTCTGTATTATCTTAAGAAAGTACTTGTACTTATGTGTATAGCGTTTATTAGGAATATATCTGGTATGACCGGACCTGGTAGCGCAATCGGTAGAGCGTCGGCTCCAGGTACGGGAGGCCCCGGGTTCGATCCTGGGCCGCGACATACCAAAGTCGTTAAAAATGGAAGTGGTATAGCTCCCTTCTAACGCTCAAGCAAATATAAGGGTAGTTCTACGACTGGTTGGCCCGGTGTCAGAATAATGTGACTGGGTGTGGTATCATGCTAGGTGTTCACGGCATGCTAGACACAGTGAAGGCAGCACTATACCTGCTTCAAGTTGACACTGTCTCCAGATAACTGAAATACTGTTGGTGGGACGATAAGCTCAATAAACAAACAGATCTGGTAAAATTAAACACAAACCAAAACAGTTATTGGAACTAAAGGTAGAGGGTCGTTCACTCTATAGTATGTGTGCAAGATTTGTAGAATGTATTCCTGTAAGGCAGCCATAGCATTGCCAAGAATGTCGAGACCACTTTGTGAACTATCTGTTAGGTCACTATCTCCTTGCGTTAAACAAACTGACCTCTCCTGACATAGGGCTGTAGCTGTTGGTGTTGACTTGCCTGGGCACTTGTGCATGGGGCTGTAGCTGTTGGTGTTGACTTGCCTGGGCACTTGTGCATGGGGCTGTAGCTGTTGGTGTTGACTTGCCTGGGCACTTGTGCATGGGGCTGTAGCTGTTGGTGTTGACTTGCCTGGGCACTTGTGCATGGGGCTGTAGCTGTTGGTGTTGACATGCCTGGGCACTTGTGCATGGGGCTGTAGCTGTTGGTGTTGACATGCCTGGGCACTTGTGCATGGGGCTGTAGCTGTTGGTGTTGACTTGCCTGGGCACTTGTGCATGGGGCTGTAGCTGTTGGTGTTGACTTGCCTGGGCACTTGTGCATGGGGCTGTAGCTGTTGGTGTTGACTTGCCTGGGCACTTGTGCATGGGGCTGTAGCTGTTGGTGTACTTAGCAGTGGTGCAGTCATGTGATGCTGTGTCATATCTTGAAGCACAAATAATGTTACTGTTGAACCTAAGCTGTGATCTTGCGATTGGCCGGTTGTAAAGTTTTTTTTTGCATAACACTTTGCTTATCATTGCATTGCGCGCTATATAGAAGGCTTGCAAATTGCATTTGTAGCCATCCCCGTGTTTCTTTAGAAAGTTATTTAGCTCTTTATGAGCAGCTTTCAAAGTAAGCATCCATTGGTTGGCGTTCAGATTGCGCCTTCATTGCTTACTCTAGCCTACTGGATTGCTTTCTGGTAAATTGCATAAAATTTTCTTCAAATTCTGTCATCTTTTGCCGTTTCAACGGTGGCCGCTCTTTGCCCTTAACAGTGGACGATAGCTCGGTGTTCCGTTTTCCAACTTGATTTCTGGTTTCAGAGTAACACTGACTATGTATATCAGGTGTATCACAACCAACTGGGCTCCCTGATGCCGGTGGTGGCTGGTATTCCTGCGTCTCACTGCTATGTTCGTCGTCACTTGTAACTCTGAAGGGCAAAACATATTTTACAAATTAAAAATAAATCAAACAAACAGCCTTTAAGTGTGAAACAATGTGTCATTATTTGACATATTTTTACTTGAAAGTTTGGCAGGGAGTAAAATTTCGCAAAGAATGTGATAAACGTTGTGATAGACCGTGACGTATTAAAAAAAACACGTGTACAGTTACTATAGTGTCAAAACTTAACTCTTAACATCATAACACTCTCTGGATTATAAATGTGTAACGAAGTACATGTCTGTGTTTTGCTATTTTTTACAGGTTTCTGGCAACCGGAGAGACGTTTGTATCATTGAGCTTCCCGTATAGGGTTGGGCAGCCAACAATCACTCGTATTGTTCCCGAGGTGTGCAGGATACTGTGGGAAAGGCTTGCACCACTCTACATGCGGATGCCTACTACTGAGCACGACTGGCTTGAAATCGCCTCGGGATTTTGTGAAAAGTGGCAGTATCCACACTGTCTTGGAGTACTAGACGGAAAGCACATCGTAATAAGGTCATTGACAACTCTGGTTCAGTATATTACAACGACAAAGGGAGTTTCTCTATTGTGCTGCTAGCTCTGGCAGACACACATTTACATTTTGTTATGATTGATGTTGGGGCTTATGGTAGAAACAGCGATGGTGGTATATTTGCCCACTCTAACTTCGGAAAGGCACTCAATACAAATGCACTGTGTTTGCTCAGTGCGTCACATTTGCCGGGCGCTGAACAGCTCGGTGATGTTCCGTTTGTGTTCATCGGAGACGAGGCCTTTCCGTTACATGAGCATATCATGAGGCCCTTTCCAGGGCGTGGGTGTACAGATGAGCAGAGGGTGTTTAACTACCGGTTATCTAGAGCAAGAAGGTGTGTTGAGAGCGCATTTGGTGTCTTAGCAACAAGATGGAGAGTATTTTACACGAAAATTGGCGTAACACCTGAAACGACCAAAGACATCGTAAAGGCAACTGTTGTTCTACACAACATTCTCCTGAAGACAACTACAACACAAACAGCGAGTATGTTACACGACTACAGTGTTCGTCCCGCAGGAAGTGTCGAGGACCTGCCAAGAATCTGTGTCCATGGGTCACAGCAAGCAGCAGATATTCGGGACACCTTTAGGAATTACTTTTATCATTTCAGTAGTGTCAGGCGCGGGTACTTTGGTGAACCATAAATGCTTGAGAATGTATGTCTATAATGATTAGTTACCTTTGACTATCGACGACCGACTCTGTGTCAACGGAGGTCTGCTCTTCGTAGAACGTAGATCTCGATTCTAGGAAGTTACTGTCAGTGCTGGAATTTAAAACTTTGTATGTTTGGTATAAAATATAGGTACTGAGTATATGATTGTGATTGAAATATACGCAAATGCGCTTTTGATATAATTGAATAGTTCATTTATATAAGACATTGTTTAAATATTTTATGTTGTCTATTAAATTAGTGTACTCACATATATTCATTATATTGTAAACACAGTTAATATGAAAAATAAAAATGTAACTATGTACAATGAAAACATTAAAAGGCAAACATAAATAATTAAACTTCCATTACCTTGCTTCTTGGACGTAATGATCCAAAAACTGGAGTATTTCCATATATTTCCAAGTCGTCTTGGTTTTTGTCTCACTCCCAGATTTTTTACTTGATACGATGTCGCGCTTCTTTTTTACATAAGTGTCACGCAGTGTTCGCCATCGTGTCCACACATCACCACCTGTGTTTGAAAAATATAAATCAAAATATAAATAATTAAAAGATAGGTCTGAAAAAATGCCGCTATGACAAAAAATCGTAAAGGCCCGACGATGTTGTATGGAACGTAATAGAACAGTGGTGCGTGGTACTGGGTTCAATTTCCAGCCGGACAAGCAAACGTGGAGAAATAGTATTGTGTTTGTTTACGTTTATCTTGCGAATGAACTGCAATCAAAAAGATTATGAGCTTAATTATAAATACGCTTGATATCTGGGTAGTTTTATAGTTAATTACGTAGTAAAGTCATATTGCTTTTTATAGAATGTATTCATGCAAAACAATAATGTGTCAAGTCATCCGTAATGGCATAATAATTTAATAGTTGAATTTTGTAATTACAAGAGAATTGTCATAAGCATACTTGCAAAAACTACACCAACTAAAATTAACATTGTTTTGCAACTGAAATTAATTTATGTTAAGTGTAGCTTTCAAGCCAGGAACGTTGAGGAGTCAGCTTTATTCTGCAACACACGGTCTTTGATGTCTGTGTCCATGTACTCCTTTAGGGACTGGTCGTACAGTATAGGGCATTTTCTAATTGATTCAATTAGTTTTTCTGTTGCATCTGGCATAGACAGAGGTCCTTTCTTGGTTGTTCCTCGCCCATGAATGCCGTGCGTGAACGTGAAAAATCACTACATGTAGCGATCGGTTTCACGCTTGCGTTACACGGTCACATGTCATAAATTCGCGTTTCACGCTCACGTCGCGCTCACGCCGAAAAGGAATACATACATTAGAAAATCGTTGATTTTTTTACGTTCGCGTGACACGTTCACGTGACACGTTCGCGTAAATAAATAAATATAAATAAATAACTTTACTTAGAGTCGGCATATATATATACACAACAAGAGAACATAAGCACTGATGTGTTTTTGACCGACATATATAACAGTATCAAATAATGCAGTATCAAAGAGCATGCACATTAAATAAGTAACTTAAGAGACATACAAGAGACATAAATACGAAGAACTGGCTAGTAGAACATGATGAGATGAGGTTATAATAAAATATAAAATAATTAGCAACTAAAAATATAGTAGATAGTAAAAAAAACTAGCAGTAGCAGCATAAAAGCATACATGCAAACTAAAAAACAACTTTGGTAATTACCTAGATGGTGTCAGTACATATAGCACATTTACAGTTGTTCCCATTCCAAGATTTAATAATGTTCTTAAACTGATTAAAATTTTAGGTTTTTCTAAACTCATCAGGTAGGCCATTCCATAAAACAGCAGCAGCATATTTAAAGAATTCTTACCATAGGTAGTTGTTCGTACTCTATGTATGTCTACAAATATTGGAATATCTAAACTTATAATTTGAGTTTTTAAACACAACAAGGTCATGTAAACGGGGTAGCGATAATTTATATAAAATCTTAAAACATTCAATAGCCATCCTTCTGATCTTAAGTGATGGTACTTTCGCCCTATCTAATAATTCATCATATGTACTCTTGTAGTCATCATATATGAATCGTAAGGCTCTCTCTTAAGCTTTTTCGAATTTAGCAGAATTACTTTTAGTGCAGAAATGCCAAGCCAGAGGACAGAAATTAAAGTTTGAAAGAATAAAGGTATGAAAAACGGTGAGCTTATTCTATTTTGAAAGAAAACAACCAATGCGTTTAAGCACTTTGAGTTGTTGAGAGGCCTTACGACATATATTTTCAATATGTTGAATAAAATTTAATTGGTAATCTATATCGATCCCCAGTAGTTTTAATACATCATAACACGTTATTTCAGCTGACTCAATATTAAAAACTGGCTCTCATAAAAGTTGCCAGTCCTCCACCATGGACTGTGCGGTCTGTGTATTTATATCAGCATGAATTTCACTGATGTTTATAGTGTTAAAGAAGTCATCAGTAAACTTGAAGTATGGGTCGCAGTCACCACATAGCCATGGGTCATCTGATTCTTCTTAACCTATGTATTCTGATGGTGTAATTTTAGCACATTTAATATGCCACCAGTAGTAACAGGCATCGCACCACACAGCTCTATGGTTTCTAGCAACTGGCTTCCAGCAATCCTTGCAGGGGTTTTTCGGCCCTGGATTGAGCGCAACATCCCCACTTAGAAGAATGGTCAAAAGTCTATGAGTTTTAATTTTGAGATCAATAGGAATCGATAATTGTAGAGATCCACAATGTTTTAGGTTGTAGAACAATATTGTGTAAGTGTCAATATGTAGATCGTTGGAAAAAACCACATTACAAGAAGTCATTGATGCCTCATTGTTGTATGGTGTGTATACGATGCTGTTTACACATGATAATATGTCAGGCTTTGTGATCTTATCGTCCTGTTGCAGTAAAAGTTCATTAAAAGTTAGAGAAATTAATAAGATATAAAAAGTCTGCATTGTTGACACAGTTGATTTTGTTTACGTTCACAACAGGCTTGTTAGTCATGCGTGACAGTTCTTGTAGGGAGAAGCGTTGAGCTGATAACACCTTTCGTGTTGACACAGCATGTATCGCTGCCGCAGCGACTCAATCATGCGTGACGAATCAGGGAGCCGGGATGGTTGTGCACATAACACTTTCGCAATGAATATACACAGTAAATATGCCCGCCGGGCTTTTGCGAACAAAGGAAATACAAAATTGTCTAAAATAATTCCACTTTTAAATTATCAGTTTGAATTACATTAAACGTACGTACGATCCGTTATTACTTAACCCTCTTCTTTATCAAAGTTTTTATAAATCAATCCATTAATAAAGAATTAATCATTGAAATGTCCTCTCTCTTTCACAACTCGACCTGTTTACATCGCAACCGGACGTATAGATGGAATAACAGCCTTACTGTGTATTTCTAGTATTCACTGCGATAAAGTTGAATGGATCGTGATTCAAACGAAATTTTGGTGAAACGAAACCTAATTCGAATAGTTTCTCATTAACTAATATGTTTACAGAAATGTCTTCATGTACGCCATAAGTGCATTACTTCGAACAAGTAATAAAATGTAAAAATAAAGATATATAGACATATGGTAAAACAAACATATACTACTGTGATGCTTATTAATAATTTGAATTTTCAATTATGATACGACGTTTAACTAAGGTATGTGTCGTACACGGGCGGATCCATTTCTGGGGGAAATGCGTCCAAATTGCACGACCACCAGAGGTGCTAGCCATGGTCGGGGTGGTGTGTGGGCTGGGGGCATGCAACCCACAAAGCATTTGAAATATAGCGGCCATTTCATGCATTCCTGAAGCTGCTGGAAAAATTTTCTTGACTCAAACTGTTTGTAACCACGAAATCAAGGATGCTCTATAATATTTTTTTTTCTTGTGATGAGGGAAAGGTCAAATTAAGCGAGAACCACGCGCTTAGATACCAGCAGGTTTGTGGGTCTGGGGGTATGCTCCCATAGGAAGAGTGTTGACATCTAGAAGGCAAATAGTGCCATTTCCTGCATTTCAAATGATTGACAGACTGTAACAGAAAGCATGTTTTTACACAAAAGCTTAATTCGAATTTGAATTTAATTTCTTTTTCAAGACATTTTATGCTAAATACGTGATGATTGTCCCGAAGACGGAATTACCCGAGGAGTTCCGATTGTGATTGTCCCGCGGACGGAGTTACCCGACGAGTTCCGTTTGGGGTAGCTATTTCACCAATCGTTTGAAGCTTGCCGGAGATCGCCGAATAGGTACGATTGAGCTATTTCAAACGTTCGTCACACACCGGTTCCCGGAAAAAAGCAGAGTGAATGCTGGTACCGGAACTGCGAAGGTTCTGGGTATTCTCATAGCGCCATATTTAAGCATGTGTGCATTACAAGCTGATGTTAAAATGTTGTCTAGCAGCAGGCTCCAATCTCCAAAAGGTTGTAACACTTCCTTTATTATGTAGACAATTACATATTTTGCAGTATATTGTTTTTATTGTTTTGTTGGTTGTTCGTTCACCTCTGTTTTTATATGATAAAAGAAGGTTTTCTGCTTGGTTTTTGCCTGTTGGGTGGGGTAGGGGGTGCTAATCAAAAGAGATTAGCTTACCAGGCATAGTTTTTATGTTTTCTTTTGATTATCATCTTGAGGCCTTTCTTACTACTGGTCTATTGGAAAATATACTTGGCACTTTAATTCATTTTTTCCTTGACTTGGTGGTGGGGGGAAGGGGGGTGGACTTCAAAATGACATAATTTGGAAGATAATTTAAATTTTGATTGGAACTAAAGGCTAAATGACAACGTATCAATTTCTCCAATTAGTCAGCCACGCAGGTCTGAGCTTTTTATCGTTAGGAATCTTGTAAAAATTGCATGTGGCACCTCGAGATCTCTCGTGGTTACAACATTCAGCACAGCAGAAATCGTTCTGTCCCATATCAAAATAAAATTCTAAGCGAGTAAAATACATTTAAAACATACAAATACAAGTTATGATTTGGTGTATCATTTTTATTCACTTTGTCCCTCTTTTTGTGTGTGAAGAAGAAACGAAAGTAAGTCAGTTCTATGTTTACACGCGAGCACACAAACGGAACCCACCTGACCTCAAATTGATTCCATAAATAGTGGGCAAAGTGGGACGGTTTCCAGTCGTTTCCCCCACACTGACATTTCCTCCTGGATGTTTCCTCCTGGATGTTTCCTCCCCTATATATATATTATATAGTAATGTTAAGATATACTATATAATGATGATATTATTCTTTATGAAATATTTAGTATCATTGATACTAATGATACTGTACATAAACATGTTAAAATCATTCTTTTATTAGGTTTTAAATTATTTTTTTTACAATTTACTTGTTTATGGTGTATGGATCATATATATAACTAGAGATGATTATGTATGCATTGATGATATAAAATATTAAACAATTAGTCATTTAGCATTAATTGTGTGAAAACTATTTTTTAAAGTTCGTTTTAATTTACATTGCCAATTATGTATTAAAGGTGTTGAAAAAATTATTCAATCAACTCTGAATCATTATTTTAAATCCATTTAATTGGCATGTGCATTTCTTTGATCATTAAAGTTCAAAGTTTTGAGATAATTATGTATGCATTGATAATATAAAATATTAAACAATTAGTCATTTAGCATAAATTGTGTGAAAACAATTTTTCAAAGTTTGTGTTAATTTATGTTAGGATAAAATAATGTGTTAAAGGTGATGGAAAAATTATTCAATCAAATCTGAATCATTATTTTAAGTCCATTTAATTGGCATGTGCTTTTCTTTGATCATTTAAGTTCAAAGTTTTGATTAAAATTAATTAGTTTCTATGAAAGAAGTTTATTATTACAAGTTAAGCAAACTGTGGAAGTTGCCTATATAAAAGAGCTGTTAAACATCATAGTTCAACCATATATATTGATAACACATTTAATGGTAAATATTAGTACTTAACTGTGAGACATAATATTATAAATTGTGATTCGGATTTTTAAGTGTTTATATGAGTGTTGAAATAAGTAATATGACGGATTATCAGTGTATTCATTGCAAACGCCAGGTACGCAGTCGTCAACATGCAATTTCTTGCGATATATGTGATAAATGGCAACATCGGACATGTAACACTGGTAAGTGCATTTATTTAATTTAACAAAGTTTAACAAAAAAGCTTTTGAGAAAGCAATATATTTAATACTATCTGGTGTCTCAAAATATTATTTTATTTCTTGAAACTCTTTTTTCCATATGAAACAAATGAAACACCATGGGATATATTATTATTTAATTTCAAATGAAGAAAGTATCATGATTATACGGAATTTTGTAAGAGATACTACGAATGTTAAGATGAGCTCATATTAATTGCAGGGATTTCTGCAAAGGCCTATACAGATGCAGTGCGCAGTGGTCTGGAAATACCCTTCACCTGTTCAGTATGTGAGACACAAGCTAATGATCTACAGGAAGACATTGAGCTCATGGATGAGGACAGGCCTGATGTTGATATCTCAGAGTCAGATATTTTGGGTGAAGATGATGACTACCACCTCGAAGTCATGATTACAGAAGTTCCAAGTTCCCCCAGAGTGGTCCCTCAACAGGCACCTCCCAGGGAGAATGATGAGGATGATGAATATGCTCATCTGGATGCATCCTTCAACTTTAACGATCTCCCTGTTGATGATACTCCAGAGATAAGAGAAAATTCCATCATTGATGAAAGCCTGTCAACATCTATCCTGGAACAAGAACCTCTCACTTGGCATTATTTTGAGACCGGAAGTAAGTGTGGTGGAAAACTGCTGGTTTCTAGTGATGGATATACTTATTATGTGAAGAAAGAATTCAAGAACTCTGTCTTATGGACCTGTTCCTGCAGAAGCAAGAGACTACCATGCTATGTGAGTGTAACACAGGTTGGCAATGAGTACCGATTCAACAAGACAGCAAAGCACATACACCCAGGAGATGTGAATGCTCTGACGAAAGTACGCGTGTCAACTGAGGTAAAGAAACAGGCTTCACATCATGTCTTTGAGAGCGCTTCACAGATCGTAAACAGTGTGATAAATGATAACAGAGGCCCTCATGAACCGAGTATTGGAAATCCCGACAATTTTGTCAGAGCTGCAAACCGCTACAGAGCAAGCAAGCGCCCAGAAGAGCCCAAGGACATCAATTCCTTCGAGATCAACCATGAATTTCTTCAGACAGAAGGGTTCTTGGTAGCCGATATAAAGGGTAGCGGCTATAGGCATATCATCTGGTCTACACCAGAACAACTGCGTTTTCTTCGGACCACAAGAAGATGGTTTATGGATGGAACTTTTAAGGTCATGAATGATCCGTTCAGACAGGGGCAGCTGATGTCCATCCATGGATTTGTGCGAAGGGAAGAAATGGACAAACAAATCCCCCTGGCTTTTGTCATGATGTCAAGACGACGGACAGAAGATTATGAAGTAGTTCTAAGGAAGCTGAAGGAAGTACTTATTAACCCAGAAGTGGAAGGATTTGTCCTTGATTTCGAAGCAGCGGCTTGGCTGGCAGTGAGGTCAGTGTTCCCAGGAATAGGCATCAAGGGGTGCGTGTTTCACTATACGCAGGCAGTGTGGAGGCATGTACAGAGCATTGGTTTACAGCCATTGTACCAACAAAGGAACTCAGTGCACAACTACATCAGAAATCTCCTGGCTCTGCCGTTTCTCCCATCTTCGCAGATAAGAAGAAGCTTTGACGAACTTAAGGCAAGAGCAAACAGTGAGAAATTACAAGAACTTCTACAATACATGGAAAGGCAGTGGCTTAACAATGTGGTGTTTGATATTCCGTCATGGTCTGTTTATAGACACGATGTGCGTACTAATAACGACACAGAAGGATGGCATCACAGACTCAACACAAAGGCAGGTGGTGTGGGTCTTCCATTCTACAGACTTGTGCCTGTTCTGAGGAATGAAGCTGTGACAGCCGAGCAACATGCCCAGCTTGTGAGAGATGGTGTAGCGGGTCGCAGAAAAAGAAAATCCTATCAGAAGGTACAAGAAGCTATAAGAAAGTTGTGGGAGCAGTATGATGAGAACCTTATCACAACTTCAGAACTCCTTAAACAATGTGGGAAGGTGTACAGTCCATCTTTTCAAGTCGAGGATAAATCAGAGTTTGAATAAATGGTGCTACTTTGTATCAGAACATTACTTGTGGTGATTATGAGGTGTAATATACTTATGTAATATATTTATGTTTGTGTGATTTGAGTAAACTTTGCAAGTGAAACGCAATAAAACATTATTTGTGGTACTGATGAGGTGTTATAAATTATAATGTTAAGATTGTATTGTGTGGTTTTGGTAAACTGTGCATGCCAAGTGAAAAACAATAAAATTTTATTTGTGATGATGAGGTATAATATATAATATATTTTGTATGCTATTATTATGTTAAGATTGTGTGCAAGTGAAAAGCAATAAAACATTATTTGTGGTACTGATGATGATGTTATTTATTAATGTAATATTTCTTAAAGGTATATAACACATGATTTGTGGTAATATATTAATGCAGATATGATATAAAATTACTTTTAACCAGATGGCTTTGTTATTTCTTCATTGATATAAATCTTGTCATTTGTAAAGAAACATAACTGCTACTAAGCTGTTTAAAATGTGTCAAATACACATAACACTACATGTTTCACACCTGCCATATCCTGTTAATAGTCTATGTACAGTTTTGTAGTTTAACTATTTCAAACAATTCACACATTTCACTCCAGTAAACACTAATTGTTTCACACCTGCCATATCCTGTTAATAGTCTTTGTACAGTTTTGTAGTGTAACTATCTCAAACAATTCACACATTTCACTCCAGTAAATGCTTGGTAAATCTAGTGATATATATATTTCAAAAACATAATTAACAAAATCAATAAAATAATTTACTATTTAATATATAATTGACAACTATATAATTGTTATGTTATTTGTAAAATTAATTTATGGTAATCTTGATTCTTTTAGTAATTAGATGATTAAAATGTGAATATTATTTCTATATTTCTATATCATTAATTAAACTGTTGTAAATGCAACAAACTAATGGTACCTCAAAATTATGTGTGAATTTAAGTAAAAAAAATAAACCTTTCCAATCTTTCACAACTACTTTTTATATAGTATATATATAGGGGAGGAAACATCCTGGAGGAAACTGCAGTGTGGGGGAAACATCTAGGGGAGGAACTGGCTTGTGGGGGAAACGACTGGATACCAAGTGGGACCCGCATCCCATTAAAAAAAAAGAACAACTACTGACTGTCAATTAAAAAAAAAAGAACAACTGACTGTCGTTTTCTAAAGGAAAATAGGAAATAATAAAGATCGTCAAATAAAAATGCTAACAAATTAACAACCAACAGTGTACATTAAAACTATATGGGCAACTGCAGGTCTAAATTAAAATTTGCAACTCAGATGTCTGCTTAAGCTCTCATCGCATAGGTTTAAGTCCCGTTTGGGGCTAGAGACTTAATTTGGGAGGGTCTTCTAGCTGTCCTGCGGTGCGCCAGCGGTTTTACCCAGTCATTTGTGGTCTTCCTTCACCATTATAGCGGGAAGTCCCTATAATAGATTGTCAAATAAAAATGCTAACAAATTAAAAACCAACAGTGTACATTAAAACTATATGGGCAACTGCAGGTCTAAATTAAAACTTCTAACTCAGATGTCTGCTTAAGCTCTCATCGCATAGGTTCGAGTCCCGTTTGGGGCTAGAGACTTAATTTGGGAGGGTCTTCTAGCTGTCCTGTGGTGCGCCAGGGGTTTTACCCAGTCATTTGAGGTCTTCCTCCACCATTATAGCGGGAAGTCACTATAATAATCAGAATTGGTCGCTGCAGTGTATTTCCAAAACAAAACAAACGAAACAAAGTAACCAATTATTGTTTGTAATTATCTTTTGTAAAGGTGAAAGAAAGATTAAATATATGTAAGCTTGAGTCAAGGTGCTTGAGTGCTTCACTGTAGTGAAACAGAAAAAGATATGTCTTGGCATGTCTTGATAAATGTATAAAAACAAATAATGAACATTAAAATATAATACTCTGGTCTTACAAGGACTACTGCACTTATGAGGTGCACCTGGGACTGATCTTGTCACTTTTCCCGGAGAGTTTTATCTGTGGTGTGATTGAGGATTGAACCCACAGTCCCCTGTTCTGCAAACTAACATTCTACCACTGAGCTGTAAAGCCAGAATGAGCCCATAGGCACTCGGCAGTGCTGCTGCCAACTTCAAATGTATGAGGGTCATTTGTGATGTACATGTTTAAATGTATGTTTTTTTAATGGTATTACTTGGAATACAAACATTTCAAAAGTGTTTTCTTTTGTTACAGTCTAGCAAAACTGCTATGATTGCAAGCTTTCATGTTAGACCAATAGATTAGATAATAGTTGGCCCTTTTGGCTGTCAACATTTTGATACCTGACTGCAAAAGTACAGCCACAATCTGCATGGAAAAATGATCTGTATATGTGTTTTTGTTTGCTGCATCTATGTCTTCATTCACAAAGTCACTAAATGTTTAATTACTGTTATACCATGTGTGTTCAAACTGTCTATTTCAACAAGTTTAATTAACCAAGGCTATGAATTGGACTGTACTGAATGCCCTTAGCAAGTGAGGCAATATCGTCTGAAGAAGTCAAGTCAGTTGTGGAACTCCAAGCAGCTTGATAGGTTCATATTTTGATATCGCTCGTGGGATTTGTCAACCTTTTGGAAGCGGATTTTCCAACATTGAAATCTCCACCTTTTATTTCTTTTAAGAGTAATTGCTTATTTATTTTTTATGAATTTTTGATACATATGTCAAACTCATAAGCAATGTTCAGTATGATCATCCAAGTAACAGTTATCAGCTACACTGACTTGTTCTTTACTCCTATATATGTTATTTGTGCTTCCAATTTAATTGCAAATCTTCTGAAACTGTGAATGGTATGACTAGCATTTGACGATGATCAACTGCATATTCATGTAGGGGTTCACACACTTACATCTTCATCAGTCTCACTAAGATAACTGGTGGATTGTTGTTTGTCACCCAAATCTGTGATTTCAAGAAACAGGTACTCTGTTAAATAGCAAATGCATATTACACATATTTAAGAAAAGAATAATATACCATATACAGAAATATTATAATTTCATATAATAACGACAAATAGAAGATGTGATTTAATCTGAAAGGGTTTGTCTAATTAGTTAATGTAAACTCATCATTTTGCATTTATCATGTCCTTTCTAGTCTTAAGGGTTCTGGCAGCATTTATATGTTTTCCCATGTTATAAATTCATTTATTTTATGGGAAGCCCCAGTTTTGATAGCATAGCTCTCTTGCTAACACTTCAGCAAATATAAGGGTAGTTCTATGACTGGTTGGCCCGTTGTCAGGAAAATATGACTGGGTGTGGTATCATGCCAGTTGTTCACGGCATGCTATACACAGTGGAGGCAGCACTATATCTGCTTCAATTGCACACTGTCTCCAGATAGCTGAAAAACTGTTGGTGGGACGATGAACCCAATAAATAAAATAAACATTTATTTTGATCATTTGATATTTATTGATCAATTTTTACTTTACATATCTTAAACACTTCTAATTCTCAAGTTTTTAGTAGCTTATTTTAAGCTATAGTATATTTTTACCTGTTGGTATTGTAATATAATTTGTTTTACAAATCTAGAGTATTTTTCTGATACTCACCCAGGGAAGGTTTTCAGATAACTTGCAGTATTCTGGTGGTCCTACCCTACCTAAATCTGGGGTCTTCCTCAAACAATAAGCTAGAAGTCACAAATAATTGTGTTGCGAAGAATGGCTTTTATGCTGACCGTTGGCTAATAGGCAATATTACACAACAAATACTAACCATGGATTGATATTCATAGCATAATATTATATTGAAGTAGCCGTGCAGTGGTTTAGTACCATGTACATCTCATAATAAACTTATAAGAAATTATAGTGGTATAGCTAATGAAATACTGTTGATAAGATGCTTGTCTGAACAAATATTGCTAGTTGGGCGGTCCCAGGCTGATGACACAAGAAACAATCTTGCATTTCAGAGTTGACAACTAAGTGGTTATCAGAGTCAGGCCTTCAACATTGGAAATGTTCGATATTGAAACGACAGCAACAAGCCTTAACATTCAAGGCAGAAATTAGACTTTTGACCATGTTTTCAACATGAGTTCGAGTCCGGTAGTATTGTCAGGTAGTATTGTTATCTTTTTACTTTAGTTTTATTGATGAATTACAAAATAGATCAATTGTTGTGTTCAGCATCTAGCAGAAAAAATTGCATCTAGACTGAATTTAAAGATATTTAAGGTAAAGCAAGTATAATAGAAAATACACAGAACTTGAAAATTAACACAACCAATGAGTTGTAGACTTTAATGTAGACGTGTATTCCAAATTTAAGAAAATTCCCAATCCAGCTTTGAATTTATGGACATTTTTGTCTTCTAAAATTGATATTAATTTTTAAGCAATAAGCAAACTCCAAATATTATGTTATATCCTTTTTAGAAGTGTTTTGCTATTGAGTACCATTTCGAAACAAGGTAAAGCATTAGATAAACCGGTCAAACATGTTACTTGATTGGTTTGACTCCAACTATCCCTGTAATTTATTGTTAACAAACCCAGTGAGTTTAAGACTGATTTCCCATTTTAATTGCATTTAGTACTGCATTGCAAACATCACTGAGCTCTTGATAGTATGATAATTAAAGAACTTTTTGAGGGACTGGTAGGGGACTACTGTATTGCCTGCAATACTATCAAATGCTTGTTTTTCTTGATTTGTTATTCTTGTATTCTTTATTTCTGTACACCCTAGACTGACATAACTGATGCACTGTCAAACCAAAGTCAAACTGTGACAAAAACTTGTTCAGCTTTGGTTTCTTTACTTTTTTCAAATAACGGGATGCTGCAGCATAAAGAAAATGCAAATGCTGTAGGAAAATCACAAATAAACATTAGGATCAGCTTTACTTGTGATTTAAAGTAACAAGTCTTCTCTCACACAATGTCTAATGGTATCAGTTGGTGTAAAAACAGCAAACCTCTCACACTGTCTAATGGTATCAGTTGGTGTAAAAACTGCAAACCTCTCACACAATGTCTAATGGTATCAGCTGGTGTAAAAACAGCAAACCTCTCACAATGTCTAATGGTATCAGCTGGTGTAAAAACTGCAAACCTCTCACAATGTCTAATGGTATCAGTTGGTGTAAAAACAGCAAACCTCTCACACTGTCTAATGGTATCAGTTGGTGCAAAACTGCAAACCTCTCACACAATGTGTAATGGTATCAGTTGGTGTAAAAACTGCAAACCTCTCACAATGTCTAATGGTATCAGTTGGTGTAAAAACAGCAAACCTCTCACAATGTCTAATGGTATCAGCTGGTGTAAAACTGCAAACCTCTCACACAATGTCTAATGGTATCAGTTGGTGTAAAAACTGCAAACCTCTCACACTGTCTAATGGTATCAGTTGGTGTAAAAACTGCAAACCTCTCACACAATGTCTAATGGTATCAGTTGGTGTAAAAACTGCAAACCTCTCACACTGTCTAATGGTATCAGTTGGTGTAAAAACTGCAAACCTCTCACAATGTCTAATGGTATCAGTTGGTGTAAAAACTGCAAACCTCTCACACAATGTCTAATGGTATCAGTTGGTGTAAAAACTGCAAACCTCTCAAACTGTCTAATGGTATCAGTTGGTGTAAAAACAGCAAACCTCTCACACTGTCTAATGGTATCAGTTGATGTAAAAACTGCAAACCTCTCACAATGTCTAATGGTATCAGTTGGTGTAAAAACAGCAAACCTCTCACAATGTCTAATGGTATCAGCTGGTGTAAAACTGCAAACCTCTCACACAATGTGTAATGGTATCAGTTGGTGTAAAACTGCAAACCTCTCTCACAATGTCTAATGGTATCAGTTGGTATAAAAACTGCAAACCTCTCACACAATGTCTAATGGTATCAGTTGGTGTAAAAACAGCAAACCTCTCACAATGTCTAATGGTATCAGCTGGTGTAAAACTGCAAACCTCTCACACAATGTCTAATGGTATCAGTTGGTGTAAAACTGCAAACCTCTCTCACAATGTCTAATGGTATCAGTTGGTGTAAAAACAGCAAACCTCTCACAATGTCTAATGGTATCAGCTGGTGTAAAACTGCAAACCTCTCACACAATGTGTAATGGTATTAGTTGGTGTAAAACTGCAAACCTCTCTCACAATGTCTAATGGTATCAGTTGGTGTAAAACTGCAAACCTCTCTCACAATGTCTAATGGTATCAGTTGGTGTAAAAACAGCAAACCTCTCACAATGTCTAATGGTATCAGTTGGTGTAAAACTGCAAACCTCTCACAATGTCTAATGGTATCAGTTGGTGAAAAACTGCAAACCTCTCACAATGTCTAATGGTATCAGTTGGTGAAAAACAGCAAACCTCTCACAATGTCTAATGGTATCAGCTGGTGTAAAACTGCAAACCTCTCACACAATGTGTAATGGTATCAGTTGGTGTAAAACTGCAAACCTCTCTCACAATGTCTAATGGTATCAGTTGGTGTAAAAACAGCAAACCTCTCGCACACTGTCTAATGGTATCAGTTGGTGTAAAAACTGCAAAGCTCTCACAATGTCTAATGGTATCAGTTGGTGAAAAACTGCAAACCTCTCACAATGTCTAATGGTATCAGCTGGTGTAAAACTGCAAACCTCTCACACAATGTGTAATGGTATCAGTTGGTGTAAAACTGCAAACCTCTCTCACTATGTCTAATGGTATCAGTTGGTGAAAAACTGCAAACCTCACACAATGTCTAATGGTATCAGTTGGTGAAAAACTGCAAACCTCACACAATGTCTAATGGTATCAGTTGGTGTAAAACTGCAAACCTCTCACACTGTCTAATGGTATCAGTTGGTGTAAAAACTGCAAAGCTCTCACACTGTCTAATGGTATCAGTTGGTGAAAAACTGCAAACCTCTCACAATGTCTAATGGTATCAGTTGGTGAAAAACTGCAAACCTCTCACACTGTCTAATGGTATCAGTTGGTGTAAAACTGCAAACCTTTCACACTATGTCTAATGGTATCAGTTGGTGTAAAAACTGCAAACCTCTCACACTGTCTAATGGTATCAGTTGGTGTAAAAACTGCAAACCTCTCACACAATGTCTAATGGTATCAGTTGGTGTAAAAACTGCAAACCTCTCACACTGTCTAATGGTATCAGTTGGTGTAAAAACTGCAAACCTCTCACAATGTCTAATGGTATCAGTTGGTGTAAAAACTGCAAACCTCTCACACAATGTCTAATGGTATCAGTTGGTGTAAAAACTGCAAACCTCTCACACTGTCTAATGGTATCAGTTGGTGTAAAAACAGCAAACCTCTCACACTGTCTAATGGTATCAGTTGATGTAAAAACTGCAAACCTCTCACAATGTCTAATGGTATCAGTTGGTGTAAAAACAGCAAACCTCTCACAATGTCTAATGGTATCAGCTGGTGTAAAACTGCAAACCTCTCACACAATGTGTAATGGTATCAGTTGGTGTAAAACTGCAAACCTCTCTCACAATGTCTAATGGTATCAGTTGGTATAAAAACTGCAAACCTCTCACACAATGTCTAATGGTATCAGTTGGTGTAAAAACAGCAAACCTCTCACAATGTCTAATGGTATCAGCTGGTGTAAAACTGCAGACCTCTCACACAATGTGTAATGGTATCAGTTGGTGTAAAACTGCAAACCTCTCTCACAATGTCTAATGGTATCAGTTGGTGTAAAAACAGCAAACCTCTCACAATGTCTAATGGTATCAGCTGGTGTAAAACTGCAAACCTCTCACACAATGTGTAATGGTATTAGTTGGTGTAAAACTGCAAACCTCTCTCACAATGTCTAATGGTATCAGTTGGTGTAAAACTGCAAACCTCTCTCACAATGTCTAATGGTATCAGTTGGTGTAAAAACAGCAAACCTCTCACAATGTCTAATGGTATCAGTTGGTGTAAAACTGCAAACCTCTCACAATGTCTAATGGTATCAGTTGGTGAAAAACTGCAAACCTCTCACAATGTCTAATGGTATCAGTTGGTATAAAAACAGCAAACCTCTCACAATGTCTAATGGTATCAGTTGGTGAAAAACAGCAAACCTCTCACAATGTCTAATGGTATCAGCTGGTGTAAAACTGCAAACCTCTCACACAATGTGTAATGGTATCAGTTGGTGTAAAACTGCAAACCTCTCTCACAATGTCTAATGGTATCAGTTGGTGTAAAAACAGCAAACCTCTCGCACACTGTCTAATGGTATCAGTTGGTGTAAAAACTGCAAAGCTCTCACAATGTCTAATGGTATCAGTTGGTGAAAAACTGCAAACCTCTCACAATGTCTAATGGTATCAGTTGGTGTAAAACTGCAAACCTCTCACACTGTCTAATGGTATCAGTTGGTGTAAAACTGCAAACCTTTCACACTATGTCTAATGGTATCAGTTGGTGAAAAACTGCAAACCTCACACAATGTCTAATGGTATCAGTTGGTGAAAAACTGCAAACCTCACACAATGTCTAATGGTATCAGTTGGTGTAAAACTGCAAACCTCTCACACTGTCTAATGGTATCAGTTGGTGTAAAAACTGCAAAGCTCTCACAATGTCTAATGGTATCAGCTGGTGTAAAACTGCAAACCTCTCACACAATGTGTAATGGTATTAGTTGGTGTAAAACTGCAAACCTCTCTCACAATGTCTAATGGTATCAGTTGGTGTAAAACTGCAAACCTCTCTCACAATGTCTAATGGTATCAGTTGGTGTAAAAACAGCAAACCTCTCACAATGTCTAATGGTATCAGTTGGTGTAAAACTGCAAACCTCTCACAATGTCTAATGGTATCAGTTGGTGAAAAACTGCAAACCTCTCACAATGTCTAATGGTATCAGTTGGTGTAAAAACAGCAAACCTCTCACAATGTCTAATGGTATGAGTTGGTGAAAAACAGCAAACCTCTCACAATGTCTAATGGTATCAGCTGGTGTAAAACTGCAAACCTCTCACACAATGTGTAATGGTATCAGTTGGTGTAAAACTGCAAACCTCTCTCACAATGTCTAATGGTATCAGTTGGTGTAAAAACAGCAAACCTCTCGCACACTGTCTAATGGTATCAGTTGGTGTAAAAACTGCAAAGCTCTCACAATGTCTAATGGTATCAGTTGGTGAAAAACTGCAAACCTCTCACAATGTCTAATGGTATCAGTTGGTGTAAAACTGCAAACCTCTCACACTGTCTAATGGTATCAGTTGGTGTAAAACTGCAAACCTTTCACACTATGTCTAATGGTATCAGTTGGTGAAAAACTGCAAACCTCACACAATGTCTAATGGTATCAGTTGGTGTAAAACTGCAAACCTCTCACACTGTCTAATGGTATCAGTTGGTGTAAAAACTGCAAAGCTCTCACACTGTCTAATGGTATCAGTTGGTGAAAAACTGCAAACCTCACACAATGTCTAATGGTATCAGTTGGTGAAAAACTGCAAACCTCACACAATGTCTAATGGTATCAGTTGGTGTAAAAACTGCAAAGCTCTCACACTGTCTAATGGTATCAGTTGGTGAAAAACTGCAAACCTCTCACAATGTCTAATGGTATCAGTTGGTGAAAAACTGCAAACCTCTCACACTGTCTAATGGTATCAGTTGGTGTAAAACTGCAAACCTTTCACACTATGTCTAATGGTATCAGTTGGTGAAAAACTGCAAACCTCACACAATGTCTAATGGTATCAGTTGGTGAAAAACTGCAAACCTCTCACACTGTCTAATGGTATCAGTTGGTAAAAAACTGCAAACCTCTCACACTGTCTAATGGTATCAGTTGGTGAAAAACTGCAAACCTCACACAATGTCTAATGGTATCAGTTGGTGAAAAACTGCAAACCTCACACAATGTCTAATGGTATCAGTTGGTGAAAAACTGCAAACCTCACACAATGTCTAATGGTATCAGTTGGTGAAAAACTGCAAACCTCACACAATGTCTAATGGTATCAGTTGGTGAAAAACTGCAAACCTCTCACACTGTCTAATGGTATCAGTTGGTGAAAAACTGCAAACCTCTCACAATGTCTAATGGTATCAGTTGGTGAAAAACTGCAAACCTCTCACACTGTCTAATGGTATCAGTTGGTGTAAAACTGCAAACCTTTCACACTATGTCTAATGGTATCAGTTGGTGAAAAACTGCAAACCTCACACAATGTCTAATGGTATCAGTTGGTGTAAAACTGCAAACCTCTCAAACAATGTCTAATGGTATCAGTTGGTGTAAAACTGCAAACCTCTCACACTATGTCTAATGGTATCAGTTGGTGAAAAACTGCAAACCTTTCACACAATGTCTAATGGTATCAGTTGGTGTAAAACTGCAAACCTTTCACACTATGTCTAATGGTATCAGTTGGTGAAAAACTGCAAACCTTTCACACTATGTCTAATGGTATCAGTTGGTGTAAAACTGCAAACCTCTCACACACTGTCTAATGGTATCAGTTGGTGTAAAACTGCAAACCTTTCACACTATGTCTAATGGTATCAGTTGGTGAAAAACTGCAAACCTCTCACACTATGTCTAATGGTATCAGTTGGTGTAAAACTGCAAACCTTTCACACTGTCTAATGGTATCAGTTGGTGTTAAACTGCAAACCTTTCACACTATGTCTAATGGTATCAGTTGGTGTAAAACTGCAAACCTCTCACACAATGTCTAATGGTATCAGTTGGTGAAAAACTGCAAACCTCTCACAATGTCTAATGGTATCAGTTGGTGTAAAACTGCAAACCTCTCACACAATGTCTAATGGTATCAGTTGGTGAAAAACTGCAAACCTCTCACACAATGTCTAATGGTATCAGTTGGTGAAAAACTGCAAACCTTACACAATGTCTAATGGTATCAGTTGGTGAAAAACTGCAAACCTCTCACAATGTCTAATGGTATCAGTTGGTGTAAAACTGCAAACCTCTCACACAATGTCTAATGGTATCAGTTGGTGTAAAACTGCAAACCTCACACAATGTCTAATGGTATCAGTTGGTGAAAAACTGCAAACCTCTCTCACAATGTCTAATGGTATCAGTTGGTGTAAAACTGCAAACCTCTCTCACAATGTCTAATGGTATCAGTTGGTGTAAAACTGCAAACCTCTCACAATGTCTAATGGTATCAGCTGGTGTAAAACTGCAAACCTCTCTCACAATGTCTAATGGTATCAGTTGGTGTAAAACTGCAAACCTCTCTCACAATGTCTAATGGTATCAGTTGGTGAAAAACTGCAAACCTCACACAATGTCTAATGGTATCGGTGTAAAACAGCAAACCTCTCTCACAATGTCTAATGGTATCAGCTGGTGTAAAACTGCAAACCTCTCACACAATGTCTAATGGTATCAGTTGGTGTAAAACTGCAAACCTCTCTCACAATGTCTAATGGTATCAGCTGGTGTAAAACTGCAAACCTCTCACACAATGTCTAATGGTATCAGTTGGTGTAAAACTGCAAACCTCACACAATGTCTAATGGTATCAGTTGGTGAAAAACTGCAAACCTCACACAATGTCTAATGGTATCGGTGTAAAACAGCAAACCTCTCACAATGTCTAATGGTATCAGTTGGTGAAAAACTGCAAACCTCACACAATGTCTAATGGTATCAGTTGGTGAAAAACTGCAAACCTCACACAATGTCTAATGGTATCGGTGTAAAACTGCAAACCTCTCTCACAATGTCTAATGGTATCAGTTGGTGTAAAAACAGCAAACCTCTCACAATGTCTAATGGTATCAGTTGGTGTAAAAACAGCAAACCTCTCACAATGTCTAATGGTATCAGTTGGTGAAAAACTGCAAACCTCTCACAATGTCTAATGGTATCAGTTGGTGAAAAACTGCAAACCTCTCACACTGTCAAATGGTATCAGTTGGTGTAAAACTGCAAACCTCTCACAATGTCTAATGGTATCAGTTGGTGTAAAACTGCAAACCTCTCACAATGTCTAATGGTATCAGTTGGTGTAAAACTGCAAACCTCTCACACAATGTCTAATGGTATCGGTGTAAAACTGCAAACCTCTTTCACAATGTCTAATGGTATCAGTTGGTGAAAAACTGCAAACCTCTCACAATGTCTAATGGTATCAGTTGGTGTAAAAACTGCAAACCTCTCACACTGTCTAATGGTATCAGTTGGTGTAAAACTGCAAACCTCTCAAACAATGTCTAATGGTATCAGTTGGTGTTAAACTGCAAACCTCTTGCACAATGTCTAATGGCATCAGTTGGTGTAAAACTGCAAACCTCTCACACAATGTCTAATGGTATCAGTTGGTGTAAAACTGCAAACCTCTCACACAATGTCTAATGGTATCAGCTGGTGTAAAACTGCAAACCTCTCTCACTGTGTCTAATGGTATCAGTTGGTGTAAAACTGCAAACCTCTCACAATGTGTAATGGTATCAGTTGGTGTAAAACTGCAAACCTCTCACACAATGTCTAATGGTATCAGTTAGTGTAAAACTGCAAACCTCTCACACAATGTCTAATGGTATCAGTTAGTGTAAAACTGCAAACCTCTCACACAATGTCTAATGGTATCAGTTGGTGTAAAACTGCAAACCTCTCACACAATGTCTAATGGTATCAGTTGGTGTAAAACTGCAAACCTCTTGCACACAATGTCTAATGGTATCAGTTGGTGTAAAACTGCAAACCTCTCACACATTGTCTAATGGTATCAGTTGGTGTAAAACTGCAAACCTCTCACACTGTCTAATGGCATCAGTTAGTGTAAAACTGCAAACCTCTCACACAATGTCTAATGGTATCAGTTGGTGTAAAACTGCAAACCTCTCACACTGTCTAATGGCATCAGTTAGTGTAAAACTGCAAACCTTTCACACAATGTCAAATGGTATCAGTTGGTGTAAAACTGCAAACCTTTCACACAATGTCTAATGATATTAGTTGGTGTAAAACTGCAAACCTTTCACACAATGTCTAATGATATCATTTGGTGTAAAACTGCAAACCTCACACAATGTCTAATGGTATCGGTTGGTGTAAAACTGCAAACCTCTCACACAATGTCTAATGGTATCAGTTGGTGTAAAACTGCAAACCTCTTACACACAATGTCTAATGGTATCAGTTAGTGTAAAACTGCAAACCTCTCACACAATGTCTAATAGTATCAGTTGGTGGAAAACTGCAAACCTCTCACACAATGTGTAATGGTATCAGTTGGTGTAAAACTGCAAACCTCTCACACAATGTCTAATGGTATCAGTTGGTGTAAAACTGCAAACCTCTCACACAATGTCGAATGGTATCATTTGGTGGAAAACTGCAAACCTCTCACACAATGTCTAATGGTATCAGTTGGTAAAAAACTGCAAACCTCTCACACAATGTGTAATGGTATCAGTTGGTGTAAAACTGCAAACCTCTCACACAATGTCTAATGATATCAGTTGGTGTAAAACTGCAAACCTCTCACACAATGTCTCATGATATCAGTTGGTGTAAAACTGCAAACCTCTCACACAATGTGTAATGGTATCAGTTGGTGTAAAACTGCAAACCTCTCACACAATGTCTAATAATATCAGTTGGTGTAAAACTGCAAACCTCTCACACACTATTTGTAATGTTATCAGTTGGTGAAAAACTGCAATTCTCTCACACAATGTCTAATGGTATCGTTTGGTGTAAAACTGCAAAGCTCTCACACTGTCTAATGGTATCAGTTGGTGTAAAACTGCAAACCTCTCACACTGTCTAATGGTATCAGTTGGTGTAAAACTGCAAACCTCTCACACAATGTCTAATGGTATCAGTTGGTGTAAAACTGCAAACCTCTCACACTATGTCTAATGGTATCAGTTGGTAAAAAACTGCAAACCTCTCACACAATGTCTAATGGTATCAGTTGGTGTAAAACTGCAAACCTCTCACACAATGTGTAATGTTATCAGTGTAAAACTGCAAACCTCTCACACTGTCTAATGGTATCATTTGGTGTAAAACTGCAAACCTTTCACACAATGTCTAATGATATCAGTTGGTGTAAAACTGCAAACCTTTCACACAATGTCTAATGGTATCATTTGGTGTAAAACTGCAAACCTCTCACACACTATGTGTAATGTTATCAGTTGGTGTAAAACTGCAAACCTCTCACACTGTCTAATGGTATCAGTTGGTAAAAAACTGCAAACCTCTCACACAATGTGTAATGTTATCAGTGTTAAACTGCAAAGCTCTCACTCATCATTTTGTGTATTTCCATTTTAGGATGAGGTTTTTGCAAACGTTGCAAAACCAGTCATGGAAACTATTTCTGGCCATGATGTGGCTTTCCTGGCATAGTATGTATACATCAGGTTGGTTTTTTTCCCAGTTTTTGTCCTGTTTAAATCTTTACCTTGGCCTAACCTAAGAGTTGCCATCTCAGTTGTTGGAATAGTACTGTGAAAGCATTTTATTTTGTGGGGCATTTAATTTCGTGGAATTTGTGGGCAAGACAATCAACGAATTTAAGTACCAACAATATAAAATCCCCTCGGTTAGACTTTCGAATGCTAGATTTACTTGTAAATCATGTCAACATTTGGTATGAGCCACGTATATTGCAAGTTTGTAACGCGTTAATTAAACAGGCATAGTAGGTGCACGGGTTTGAAAACCCGATGTCAGCCACGCACGAAGTGCCATGACAAATAACAAGTGAAAATTTAGCTTATAAGTTTATTATGCACAATAAATAATCAAACTTTGTCAATAAGAATCTTTGTAAAAGTGAGACAGAAATAAAAGCGCTGATCAACTTTATAGGTGTAGGGTGTTTACTCAAGGGTCTGTTTTGTGTCAGTTTGCATAGTACGCTAATTGGCGTTAATTGACAGTCAATGGCTTCGTTAAATTAGACCCTTATAAGAACCTGCGCCCCTAACATCTTTATGAATATAATCCCTTAAATGACACGCTAATTGACAGTTTAGTGTCATAAAAGTCGTCTGATGAGACTCGGCTGTGAAAACATTGACCGGCTGCCATGGATCAATATCATCAGGCGTGACGTAAGGCAATAGGCAGAGTCACTCGCTAATCCGTAGTTTCGCAATTGACCCTGTTTCAGCGTTAGGCCTCAGTTTTGCATCTGTCAAAAATCGAAGGTAATTTTTTTTTTAATTTCATGGGTAGGGCAATCCACGAAGTCAAGTACCCACGAATATGCCCATCCTTTTCAAACGACGAAATTTCTGTCCCATGAAATAAAATGCTTTCACAGTAACATCAGAAAACTCGAGAGATTTGGTCTCCTTGAAAATGATCATACTTGAAGATGTTTTCACATATGTTAACATCCAGAATATTAGAAATGAATAAAAATTGATTTACAAAATATTGCAACATAAGCTTATCATAGATAACAAGTCTTACAATAAATTATGTGATTAAAAACTCAACTTGTTTAATATTGTCAGTTTTCCGTGAACAAATGTTAGATTCTTATTAGAACATAACTAATAAATCAGTTGACAGTATTGATTGTGCCTTACTACTTGCATGTTTTTATCATCAATAATGTTGTGTTGTTGTTTTTTCAGTGGACAGACTGGCTCAGGGAAGACATTCACCATGCAGGGTAAGTCAGTCCAAGGTTGTGAATATATTTCAGCTCTCGTTTCTTCCAGACCTATGTTTTTTATGTACTAGCAACTACATTATTAGACATTGCAGATGATAGAACTTCCAATTTGGAGAGATTGGCACAGTAGTCATCAATGTTGTTTCTGGAATGTAACATGACCTGACACTTCTATTTTAATCAAGGAAGTTTTTCAGAAAGATAGCATTGTGATGACAATTTAGAGAGACTTGTGGTCATCCGTCTTCAAAACCCGTGTTTTATTTAGCTCACCTGATCAAAACGTGCTCACAATGAGTTTTACTGACACACCTTTGTCCGTCATGCTGCATTAACAATTTGCTTGTGAACCTGCTAGATGCCACATTTATGGTCCCATTTTCTCAAAACTTTGCCTGCATAAAACCTTGATGAGTTTATAACTGGGTCACAAGGGCTCAAAAAGTAGGTCATTAGGTCAAATAATGGAAATGTTATGGCCCAGTCTTTACCAACGATTTCTATAGTAAATAACTCTTATTCACTTGATGCCAGATATGAGCCTACTAAAGCCCTGTGTCTTCAAGTGAGCGATTAAAGGCCATTATAACCCTCTTGTTTAGTGTATTTACAAGAAACTACATGATTAGAGACATTTCAGTTAATGGATCTTCCATTTTTAGGAGATTGAAACACAAGTCAGCAATATGTATCTGGAGTTTTAAGATCTTCATAACCTGCAACTTTTCCACTTTAATCTAGGAAGCTTATTAAAAATATAGGTGATGCTTTTGTGAGCCATTGTGGTCATCCAATAATAATACATGTATTTACTAATAAAAGCTGTTAGGTACCATATGTGTATAATTATGTGCAACTTTATAATCTCCAAAATACTTTTTATTTAACTTAAAAATTACTGTCCTATATGTTCACATAGTTCACATGACAAGCAACATTTTTTTCAAAATGAAAATGACATTGTATTCAATCTGCTATTATGACAGGTTACTATTCTGTTCCATTGTGTTAACGTACTTGATACTGCGTTATCACATCAAGGTGACTGTATTTCTAAGGCTGGCATTTTGTTTTTTAAGGTTCCTCTGATTTGAGCCAGAGGGGCTTAATTCCAAGATGTTTGGAGTATCTGTTTTGTTTGACGGTAAGTGTTAAGATTTGTCCGATGTCATTATCCTCCACTGATGTAATTAAGATAAGGGTAGTGTTTGGGCGTTGTCTGTCAATCCTTCCAGTTGTCAGAATTTTGTTTCCACAGTATCTTACTGCAACCAATGGCTGGGTTTCAGTGAAAATTTGTGAGAACTTTCAATGAGCAGTATGTTTGCAGAGTGACATTCGTTTCCGCGCTATTTCCCGACAACGGCTTACTGGATTTAAACGAAACTTTATGGGAACCATCAATACCTAAAGGAATCATTGGCATGTTCTGGTCTGACTGTTTAACACAGAGTTATGGCACATGAATAATATTTTGTTTCTGCGGTATTTCTTGGCAACTACTCACTTGATTTTATTGAAACTTTAAATACCTATCGGAGATGCGCATAGTGCTTGACAACAAAATCATGCAATATTTGTTCAACGAGATCTTAGGCACGGAATTTTGGACTTCAAAAACTCAAGTATTGAAAGTCTTGGAAAAGCACTTCCTCACAATCAGTTGACATGTTACATTCTAGTTGCTAACAAGCTGCCATATTTTCCTGTTCAAATATTTCTCCAGCAATTATAATAGTCACAGATAATAATCCTTGGGGATTTAAGTCAAGCTGCAAACAGTTGAGTTATTTAACAGCTTCCTTCAATAGAATGGTTAACTTCAGTACATCAGGACACCAACTCACAGTGAAGGTGATACACTGGACCTAATTATAAGCCATATACCAAACATGCAGACATTTACAAATCCAGACCCTTACACAGATCATCATTTCATTGTGTTGAAGCTATGTGAACTACAAACACAGATTTGCAGTCACAATGAATCGTACCACTATACATTTACATTGCATTAAAACAATATATATATAATTTTGTCTGTTTTCTTTGTGTTTGAACACTTTTAAATGTAAATGTAAGGAATGAATTGAAGGCTTTTGCATTTCAATGTTGTATGAATTAAACTGGATCTGTTCAAAGTGACAGTTGAGTCCTTCGGATCTAGTGTAATTCATACAAAACTGAAATGCAAAAGCCTGCAATTTATTCCTTAAATGGTTTCCAGTGATTTGACCAAGCAACATATACTCACTTTTTACAATTTTTTTTTCTCTGTCCATGAGATCATAACCACAAAGTTATTTACTGAATTGTTCAATCTCTTGTCTATTTTAAGGATAAATTTGTATTATAAGTTATTACCTGACAGCACATATGTGGCAGTACATTTTTGCATCACTTTTGACATTTATCTTAAGTACCATAGAAACCTGCGCACCGGCTGTTTTTGTTACTAGCATTTGAAAATTGCATAAGTTATCGCCCCTTAAAATGGTATTTCAGACATTGATATATGGAAGAGATTCACAGACAGGGAGCAATGTTTGGTGTCTTTGCACTTGTCTAATAGTTCTTGTACCGGACCTGGTAGTGCAATCGGTAGAGTGTCGGCTAGATGTACGGATGGCCTCGGGTTTGATCCGACATACCAAAGTCATTAAAAATGGTAGTGGTATAGCTCACTTGGTAACGCTCAAGCATATATAAGGGTAGTTCCACGACTGGTTGGCCTGGTGTCAGGATAATGTGACTGGGTATGGTATCATGCAAGGTGTTTACAGCATGCTATACAAAGTGAAGGCAGCAATATCTGCTTCAAGTGGACACCATCTCCAGCAATACTGTAGGTGGGAAGATAAACCCAATAAACAAACAGTTCTTTCAATTCCTTTCATGCATTTTAGCCCCGGTAGATTAACTCCTCTGGTGATATTTTTTTGGCACAGGAAGATAAAATCCCTCCCTGCATATGGGCTTAGGATCATCTGAAAGGGATTTTATCTGCCTTTTGTCTAAATATGTGACAGACTTTTAAATGATTGTTGTGTGTTTGCCGCAGGACAAAGAAAACAGTGTAAAATATACGGCGCTGGAAATTTACTGTGATCAGGTTTTTGACCTTTGCAACTCCACAAATGGCCCACTCCTCAAAATTAAAGAAGGCAAAGAGGGTGTGTATGTAGAAGGGCTTTGCCAGAAGGTGGTGCATGATGCCAGGGAGGCTTACGAGGTTAGTGATTGTCAAACTTAATAGCAGCTGTGTTGTTGATGTAAGGTAGAAATATAAAGATTTAAATGTATAACTTTCAAAGTGCATACAAACTTAAATAGATATTATTTTATTGAAAATTACTTGTATTAGTCCCAAGGCAATAATTTAAGCCTGTAATGTCAAAATGGCTCAAAAGTTGTTACTAAGGTTAATTGTTAAAAATTAAACTTTTTCAAGATGTGTCATTGATAACTGTTTGGATATGTACTTACTGTCAGGTTCTTCAAACTGCCATGGTTAAAAGGCATGTGGCAACAACAACCCTAAACAAGACAAGTTCCAGAAGCCATGCAGTTTTCACCGTAACTGTAGAAGGAAAAGTAATTATTCCATATTCATCTAATTTTCTGTGGTAAAATATACAAAGACAGCTGTTTTGTAACTTTGCAAAAGAATACCTTCATTATTTAATACAAAATGAAATGAACAAAAGCCATTATTTAATACTGGGTGCCGATGATTAAGTGGTGTATTCATAAAGCAAAAACCCTCCCATGCATTTAAGCGCAAGTGGACAAAATCCTTTCCATGCATTTTAGCACAGATAGATAAAATCCCTCCACAGAATTTTCTCCAAGACAAATAGCTAGACATGGCAAAACAAAACATTTTGTAATACTTAATTATCACATTTACTTTTTGACACCAAGAAAGGAAGAGAGGATAATTCCTGACTGTTTCATTTTTATAAGCATGGTGTGGGTTAACATTTCTCTTAAACTTCACTTCACCCTTGAAGTAAATGTCCAGTAACAAGAGTGGAACCTCTTTTAATAGGCATGTACTTTTCATTGGCTGGTAACATTTACCTTTTAGCACATTTATGCTACTTTTTCAATGTGGCGGGTAACCCGTACATACATTTTGACACAGTTGACAGTTTTCACCTTTTTTGTAATGTAAGTTACAGGCTAACTGCTGACATTATACATTCATTTTCTTGTTACATGTCAGTAAAATCATGTCAAGCTTCGCCGTTATGTACAGGTTTGTTGCTTTTAAGCAGAAGAACAAATAGTTTACTGAGATGGGATTAGTTTAATATGATGCAGAGATGTAGAAGTTAGAATTAGAAATAGTAATACTTAATTACGTCGCTATTTACACGACCATGAGCTGTTTATGTATAAAGCACCTAAATCATTTAAGATATTGTTTCTGTTTAGTATGATGACTTTGTATTCTTGGGTTTTATGGCACACCGACACTTGATAGGTCATATGGCGCTGAATTAGTATGAAGACTTTGTGTCTAGGGACTATAGTAGATTTGGACAGATCTTATTTTAAGATACATTACATTTAGTATAATACATTAAGTGATTCCTTATATTGTAGTAAGGGACTGATAATACATTTAGGATAATACGTTAAGCCATTCCTTATATTTTATTTGTAGATTGGACTGTCAGTTCTCCAAACATTGCACTGTCCTTAAAAATGTATATTTTATCTTCAATGTTATCTTTACATATTACCTTGTAATGAAAATTATTTTCAAATACATGAAAAACGAGTTTTACTGAAGATCAAATATAAGTGTTCAATGACTGTGTTTTGATTGAAGAATAGACAGTTCAACAAATAACAACAATACTAGAATTATCAAAAGAAATCGTGAAAAAGATTTATCAATTTATACTTAGCTCAAGACCAACATTGGTGTCATCAAGATGGTAATTGGGTACAACTCATTAATTATATTATTGGTTAAATTAGCAGTGATTGTTTTCCCATATAAATATTATATAAATAATTTTAAAATAATTACCGATAAATTGCCGGAGCCTGCATTTTTAACAAACTGTAACCCAGATCATATTTATCTTGTGTGTGTGTTGTGAACAGGAGAAAAAGAACAGATTGTATTGTGTTGACCTGGCCGGAAACGAAAAAACATATGGATCAACTGGTTAGATACCGGTATTACAGGTAAATTTTAAAGGATAAATAATAGTTGATGCTTGTTTAATATGTTTTGGGGTGTCCATGGTTTGGTGTATAGGTACTTGTAACTTTTTCCAGCTTGACCTCTCACTGCATGAGTTGGAGTTGTTTTGGAGCAAAAGACAATGTGGGAAGGTCTAAAACTGTGTGGTGCACTTGCTGTTCATGGACTTGTGAAGTAGAGTGGGATGATAAGATTTATTGCCCAGGAGCAATGGAACATGTTATAAATTGGTTCATGATTGCTTTAAATTAGCTAGTTTCCTCAGATTGCTTTAAATTAGCTAGTTTCCTCAGATTGCTTTAAATTAGCTAGTTACCTCAGATTGCTTTAAATTAGCTAGTTACCTCAGATTGCTTTATATGAGCAAGTTACCTCAGATTGCTTTAAATAAGCAAGTTACCTCAGATTGCTTTATATGAGCAAGTTACCTCAAATTGCTTTAAATAAGCAAGTTACCTCGGATTGCTTTAAATTAGCTAGTTACCTCAGATTGCTTTATATTAGCTAGTTACCTCAGATTGCTTTAAATTAGCTAGTTACCTCAGATTGCTTTAAATTAACTAGTTACCTCAGATTGCTTTATATGAGCAAGTTACCTCGGATTGCTTTAAATTAGCTAGTTACCTCAGATTGCTTTAAATTAGCAAGTTTCCTCAGATTGCTTTAAATTAGCTAGTTACCTCAGATTGCTTTAAATTAGCTAGTTACCTCAGATTGCTTTAAATAGGCAAGTTACCTCAGATTGCTTTAAATTGGCAAGTTTCCTCAGATTGCTTTAAATAAGCTTGTTTCCTCATTCCTGATTTTAATAGTTCATATATCAAACACAATAAGTATGCTTTAAACTTTCTTGTTTTTTAAATGTAAGAAAAAGTTCAGCGGCCTTAGGGTTTTTTATTTTCTGAAAAGTTTTGTGTTGTCTTTTGTTTATGTGATTCTCTGATGATAGGTTTTAAATTCTACAAATTTCACAACAAATTAAATGTTAAGAGATTTTATGTAAATTTTTACTAAGAGCAAGTTGTGGAAAGAGAAAAGCTCTCAGTCAGTCTGATGGTTTAAGCAACTAAATATTGATGCATACAAGTTTTATTAAGGACATATTCCTATGGCTGGTTGTGTTCCTCTCTAGATGAGTTTTTCAGGAGGCCAACTCCATAAACACCCTCAGATGGTAGAGTGTCGGCTTGCGGATCGGGAGGTCGTGGGTTCGAACCCCGGCCGGGTCATACCAAAGACTTTAAAGTTGGTAGTAGTGGCTTCCCTCCTAACGCTCGGGGCTACGGGGACAGCATTACGCCTGACTCGTCGGTGTCAGTATAATGGACCGGCCGGGTTCAGTCCCTGGGCACCTCATAAGTGCCCCTGTGCTGTAATGATAGAAATGTCGCTGCGCAGTATCGGCAAAAATGCCGGCTAATCCCATCCCATCCCATCCCATAAACACCTCCCTGGCAGCATTGGGAAGTACAATCAAATGCCTTAAGGAAGGAAAGCATTTTATCCCGTACAGGGACTCCAAACTGACCTTCCTTCTCAAAGTGAGTACAAACTGTATATGCTTGTGCTGATTACAATTTCAACCTTCTAAATGATGTGCTAAATTAACAAAGATTGATGCTACAGATATCAGTTTTGATTTGTCAGCAAGTCAAGTCCCTATTATCTACTCGTCAGTCCACCCGTCATGTCCACCTATTAACCACATCATAACTTGGCAAATAATAGATGACCAGCCAATGATTGTCACCAATAATCAGAAACAACTGCCAATTGATTAAGACAAGCTAGCTGTCACTTATTCATTTACATATTTATCAATTTGATGTATTTCACATAGAAACTACCATGTTGTATTAAACAATCATATGTCTGAAGAGACCAATTTAACCATATCCTTTGTTTAATCTTTTAATGCAGGCTTCATTCTTCTAATTGGATCAGGTTTGTGGTATTGCTGAATCAAATTTACATTTGACAAAAATTTAAAAACAGCACTTTTTCTTTTTAGAATGCCCTCAGAGGAACATGCCAAATGATTTTCATCGCCTGTGTGGCTCCCGATATAAAGTAAGTGCTCCTGGTTCTACAGAGAAGTCTGTTTCATACTTGTCTGTATTATTTTAGTGAATTTTCTGAACAACTATAAGTAAAATAAAAGTTAAATGTACCTCTGAACAGGTAATATAGGAAATACAGGTGTCATCAGTTTGCTATAGAAGCAAGACAATGCATTTTGTGAATTTGTTTATATAATGAACATGTTAAACCTATGTGAAAGTAGAAATAGACCAATTCATTTTTACTGTCATGTTCTGTTGCCAGAAGTTTAGAACATTTGGTCTCACTTGTATTGCACATTAACCAAAAAGTATGGCAGCTGTGGTCTCATGTGTATTGCACATGAACCAATAAGTATGGCAGCTGTGGTCTCATGTGTATTGCACATTAACCAATAAGTATGGCAGCTGTGGTCTCATGTGTATTGCACATTAACCAACAAGTATGGCAGCTGTGGTCTCATGTGTATTGCACATTAACCAATATGTATGGCAGCTGTGGTCTCATTTGTATTGCACATTAACCAATAAGTATGGCAGCTGTGGTCTCATGTGTATTGCACATTAACCAATAAGTATGGCAGGTGTGGTCTCATGTGTATTGCACATTAACCAATATGTATGGCAGCTGTGGTCTCATGTGTATTGCACATTAACCAATAAGTATGGCAGCTGTGGTCTCATGTGTATTGCACATTAACCAATATGTACGGCGGCTGTGGTCTCATGTGTATTGCACATTAACCAATTAGTATGGCAGCTGTGGTCTCACTTGTATTGCACATTAACCAAAAAGTATGGCAGCTGTGGTCTCATGTGTATTGCACATTAACCAATAAGTATGGCAGCTGTGGTCTCACTTGTATTGCACATTAACCAATATGTATGGCAGCTGTGGTCTCACTTGTATTGCACATTAACCAATTAGTATGGCAGCTGTGGTCTCACTTGTATTGCACATTAAGCATTTAGTATGGCAGCTGTGGTCTCCATTGTATTGAACATTTACCAATAAGTATGGCAGCTGTGGTCATATGTGTATTGCCACATTAACCAATAAGTATGGCAGCTGTGGTCTCACTTGTATTGCACATTAACCAATAAGTATGGCAGCTGTGGTCTCATGTGTATTGCACATTAACCAACAAGTATGGCAGCTGTGGTCTCATGTGTATTGCACATTAACCAATATGTATGGCAGCTGTGGTCTCATTTGTATTGCACATTAACCAATAAGTATGGCAGCTGTGGTCTCATGTGTATTGCACATTAACCAATAAGTATGGCAGCTGTGGTCTCATGTGTATTGCACATTAACCAATATGTACGGCGGCTGTGGTCTCATGTGTATTGCACATTAACCAATATGTATGGCAGCTGTGGTCTCATGTGTATTGCACATTAACCAATAAGTATGGCAGCTGTGGTCTCATGTGTATTGCACATTAACCAATATGTACGGCGGCTGTGGTCTCATGTGTATTGCACATTAACCAATTAGTATGGCAGCTGTGGTCTCACTTGTATTGCACATTAACCAAAAAGTATGGCAGCTGTGGTCTCATGTGTATTGCACATTAACCAATTAGTATGGCAGCTGTGGTCTCACTTGTATTGCACATTAACCAATATGTATGGCAGCTGTGGTCTCACTTGTATTGCACATTAACCAATATGTATGGCAGCTGTGGTCTCATGTGTATTGCACATTAACCAATGAGTATGGCAGCTGTGGTCTCATGTGTATTGCACATTAACCAATGAGTATGGCAGCTGTGGTCTCATGTGTATTGCACATTAACCAATAAGTATGGCAGCTGTGGTCTCATGTGTATTGCACATTAACCAATTAGTATGGCAGCTGTGGTCTCACTTGTATTGCACATTAAGCATTTAGTATGGCAGCTGTGGTCTCCATTGTATTGAACATTTACCAATAAGTATGGCAGCTGTGGTCATATGTGTATTGCCACATTAACCAATAAGTATGGCAGCTGTGGTCTCACTTGTATTGCACATTAACCAATAAGTATGGCAGCTGTGGTCTCATGTGTATTGCACATTAACCAACAAGTATGGCAGCTGTGGTCTCATGTGTATTGCACATTAACCAATATGTATGGCAGCTGTGGTCTCATTTGTATTGCACATTAACCAATAAGTATGGCAGCTGTGGTCTCATGTGTATTGCACATTAACCAATAAGTATGGCAGCTGTGGTCTCATGTGTATTGCACATTAACCAATATGTACGGCCGCTGTGGTCTCATGTGTATTGCACATTAACCAATTAGTATGGCAGCTGTGGTCTCACTTGTATTGCACATTAAGCATTTAGTATGGCAGCTGTGGTCTCCATTGTATTGAACATTTACCAATAAGTATGGCAGCTGTGGTCATATGTGTATTGCCACATTAACCAATAAGTATGGCAGCTGTGGTCTCACTTGTATTGCACATTAACCAATAAGTATGGCAGCTGTGGTCTCATGTGTATTGCACATTAACCAACAAGTATGGCAGCTGTGGTCTCATGTGTATTGCACATTAACCAATATGTATGGCAGCTGTGGTCTCATTTGTATTGCACATTAACCAATAAGTATGGCAGCTGTGGTCTCATGTGTATTGCACATTAACCAATAAGTATGGCAGCTGTGGTCTCATGTGTATTGCACATTAACCAATATGTATGGCGGCTGTGGTCTCATGTGTATTGCACATTAACCAATAAGTATGGCAGCTGTGGTCTCATGTGTATTGCACATTAACCAATATGTATGGCAGCTGTGGTCTCATTTGTATTGCACATTAACCAATAAGTATGGCAGCTGTGGTCTCATGTGTATTGCACATTAACCAATAAGTATGGCAGCTGTGGTCTCATGTGTATTGCACATTAACCAATATGTATGGCGGCTGTGGTCTCATGTGTATTGCACATTAACCAATAAGTATGGCAGCTGTGGTCTCATGTGTATTGCACATTAACCAATATGTATGGCGGCTGTGGTCTCATGTGTATTGCACATTAACCAATAAGTATGGCAGCTGTGGTCTCATGTGTATTGCACATTAACCAATATGTACGGCGGCTGTGGTCTCATGGGTATTGCACATAACCAATTAGTATGGCAGCTGTGGTCTCACTTGTATTGCACATTAACCAATAAGTATGGCAGCTGTGGTCTCATGTGTATTGCACATTAACCAATTAGTATGGCAGCTGTGGTCTCACTTGTATTGCACATTAACCAATATGTACGGCGGCTGTGGTCTCATGTGTATTGCACATTAACCAATTAGTATGGCAGCTGTGGTCTCACTTGTATTGCACATTAAGCATTTAGTATGGCAGCTGTGGTCTCCATTGTATTGAACATTTTCCAATAAGTATGGCAGCTGTGGTCTTATGTGTATTGCCACATTAACCAATAAGTATGGCAGCTGTGGTCTCACTTGTATTGCACATTAACCAATAAGTATGGCAGCTGTGGTCTCATGTGTATTGCACATTAACCAATAAGTATGGCGGCTGTGGTCTCATGGGTATTGCACATTAACCAATTAGTATGGCAGCTGTGGTCTCACTTGTATTGCACATTAACCAATAAGTATGGCAGCTGTGGTCTCACTTGTATTGCACATTAACCAAAAAGTATGGCAGCTGTGGTCTCATGTGTATTGCACATTAACCAATTAGTATGGCAGCTGTGGTCTCGCTTGTATTGCACATTAACCAATAAGTATGGCAGCTGTGGTCTCATGTGTATTGCACATTAACCAATTAGTATGGCAGCTGTGGTCTCATGTGTATTGCACATTAACCAATTAGTATGGCAGCTGTGGTCTCACTTGTATTGCACATTAAGCAATTAGTATGGCAGCTGTGGTCTTATGTGTATTGCACATTAACCAATAAGTATGGCAGCTGTGGTCTCATGTGTATTGCACATTAACCAATAAGTATGGCAGCTGTGGTCTTATGTGTATTGCACAATAACCAATAAGTATGGCAGCTGTGGTCTCACTTGTATTGCACATTAACCAATAAGTATGGCAGCTGTGGTCTCATGTGTATTGCACATTAACCAATTAGTATGGCAGCTGTGGTCTCATGTGTATTGCACATTAACCAATTAGTATGGCAGCTTTGGTCTCACTTGTATTGCACATTAAGCAATAAGTATGGCAGCTGTGGTCTCATGTATATTGCACATTAACCAATATGTAGGGCGGCTGTGGTCTCATGTGTATTGCACATTAACCAATTAGTATGGCAGCTGTGGTCTCACTTGTATTGCACATCAACCAATAAGTATAGCAGCTGTGGTCTCATGTGTATTGCACATTAACCAATTAGTATGCCAGCTGTGGTCTCATGTGTATTGCACATTAACTAATATGTATGGCAGCTGTGGTCTCATGTGTATTGCACATTAACCAATGAGTATAGCAGCTGTGGTCTCATGTGTATTGCTCATTAAGCAATTAGTATGGCAGCTGTGGTCTCATGTGTATTGCACATTAACCAACACGTATGGCAGCTGTGGTCTCCATTGTATTGAAAATTTACCAATAAGTATGGCTGCTGTGGTCCTGCTGGTTAGCTGTATCAACATTTTCATATGCTCCCTGAACAAAACATTTATTGTAAGGTTTAAATAAGTAAACAATGTTAATTTGCTTGGATCTTTAAGCACCCTTGTAAAAGCTAAATAGTATTTTAAAAATGGACATTAAAAACATGTGTTACCTATGATTGGAAAGTCAATAACCAGCTGACAATGTATACTGCAAAGAAATGCATAGAAGACTTAGGCAGAAACATTTCTTATGAATTTAAGAGATTGCCTTTCAGTGTTTGTGTTGTCTGTTTATCATGACCTTTTACTGATTGTGAACTACTTGAGAAACAGGTTAAACAGTCACTGGTCTCATTTTGGTGACATAAGAAATTTTATTTGGGGTGGTTGATGTTGATCAAATAATTTTAAATCATTGCAAGTTTTGGTAATTATTCCAATCCTGATTAGATAAATTTGTTTTTATGATGATAGATCAAGACTTCTGTGACTATTTTCTGGGTTATGATGAAGATAAAAATGGGTTTTATTTAAAATCACCTCGTTTTAATAAGCAATCATAAAAGTATATCTAAATGCTTGGCCACTTTAAAACATTCAAATAGGTTATTTTCTTAATCCCAAGGACCATTTTGCTATCAAAAATGTACTGCATCAATGCCAACAGATACTGTAGATGGCATTTTTAAGAGGTGGTATACAACAGACTCTGTTGGGTAAAATTGTTATAGTACCAATCCTGTGCTATAGAGGGACGTCAATATTCATGTAATTGCACCAATTATTATGCATTCCAATACCTATCCAATAGAAAGACTATATTGTAATTGCATTAATTAATTTTAATATTGTTTATTGGGTTTATTATCCCACCAACTGTATTTCAGTTATCTGGAGACGGTTCAATATTGACATAAAAGCACAATAAAAACTCCCTAATATGGTTTTAATGTAACAGGAAATACAATGAATATTGACCATTTGTATTAATACATTATCCTATTGACAAATCTGCCTGAAACTGAGCCCTTATTAACAGCTACATTCAGCTTCAAGCCACAGGTAACTTCAGACCACAGGTAACTTCAGTGCACAGGTAACCACAGGTAACATCAGACCACAGGTAACTTCAGAGCACAGGTAACTTCAGAGCACAGGTAACCACAGGTAACATCAGACCACAGGTAACTTCAGTTTACTTCAGGTAACTTCAGACCACAGGTAACATCAGACCACAAGTAACCACAGGTAACTTCAGGCAACAGGTAGCTTTGGACCACAGGTAATCACAGGTAACTTCAGACCACAGGTAACTTCAGAACATGGGTAACTTTGTATAGCAGGTAACTTTTGACCACAAGTAACTTCAGATCACAGGTAACTTCAGACCACAGGTAACTTCAGAACATAGTTAACTTCAGACCACAGGCAATCACAGGTAACTTCAGACCACAGGTAACTTCAGAACATGGGTAACTTCATATAGCAGGTAACTTTTGACCACAGGTAACTTCAGATCACAGGTAACTTCAGACCATAGGTAACTTCAGATCACAGGTAACTTCATACAATAGGTAACTTCAGACAACAGGTAACTTCAGATAACAGGTAACATCAGATCACAGGTAGCTTCAGATCACAGGTAACTTCATACAATAGGTAACTTCAGACAACAGGTTACTTCAGATAACAGGTAACATCAGATCACAGGTAGCTTCAGATCACAGGTAACTTCATACAATAGGTAACTTCAGACAACAGGTTACTTCATGCAATAGGTGCAAGGCTTTTTTTCGGCCGTTTTTATAGCCGATATACGGTCATGTTCCCAATGGCAAAACATATACTTTTTTCCCAATCAGAGAAGAAAAATTCCCAATCAAAAAAAAAAATATACATGGTTGTACTATAGCAGTCATTTAATAAAATTTAATGCTAGTTAGGCTAGCTAATCAGGCATCAGTTGTTTATTGATAATATTAAATATAGCTAATCAGGCATCAGTTGTTTATTGATAATATTAAATATATGTGGCAAACATGATAAAAAAACAACATATAACAGTACAGCTTTTTATTCCCCAAAGGTGTAAAAAATTCCCAATTTCTGGCAAAACAACGCGAAAATTCCCAATTCCAGGGGTAAGGGTCATATTCCCAAAATGGTGAAAAAAAGCACTGAGGTAACTTCAGACAACAGGTAACATCAGACCACAGGTAACTACACACTACTTTTTTCAGTAAGACTAAAGGTAACTTTGATAAAAGGCACTGCCCAACAACAAGGAACTAAGCTATATTGTAAACACATTTCAATCTTCCCACTTGAAATACAACATAAAAATGAAAATGGATATAGCTCTGGTAAAATATGTAAATATTATGTATCATAATGCTTTATTTTTTACTTTCAGATTCATACAAGAAACAAAATCGACTTTAGAATTTGCCCAAAGAGCAAAGGGGATTAAAAATAGGGTAAGTTTCATGTGTTCCCTTCTATGTTATGTAGGATATAATATGATATGGAAACCACTTTTACTTCAGATTTACACAAGTAAATATAACATTTTACACAAACATTACACCAATACAATAATGGTCACGCTGTTCAGCAGATATTGGTGAAGGAAGAAACCTGACAACTGTCTCGTTAGAACCACCGGAGCATTGCAATTCTCTCCAACAATTATTGATAATGCCACATAAATGTCCAAACTAATACAGACTGACCTATTAAATGGTGCTTGTGTTGTAGGCTGTACAAAAGAAACCAGAGAAATCTGAAGAGACAATAAGACAACTGAGAAAACAACTGGCAAAAGGTATACATTCATTACTGCTTACTAAATAACATCTGTGGATTATTTATTTAATCTGTTAAAATTGGGATAGAAAAACTCGGATATCTTGTCAAAACCAGCATAAAAAATGTTAGTTCCTCTTTCTTTGCTATTTAATGCCCACTGTTAAAGTAATGCTGTTTTTTTTACTTTCAGATTCATACAAGAAACAAGATCAACCATAGAATTTGCCCAAAGAGCAAAGGGGATTAAAAATAGGGTAAGTTTTATGTGTTACCTTCTATGTTATGTAGGATATAATATGATATGGCAAGCACTTAAACATTTTTATACAAACATCACACCAATACAATAACAGTCATGCTGTTCAGCAGTTATTGGTGAAGTAAGAAACCAGACAACTGTCTCGGTAGAACCACCGGAGAATTGCAGTACGTTGGAAGTTCTCTAACAATTATTGATATTGTGACATAAATATCCATCAATACAGACTGGCCTATTAAATAGTGATTGTGTTGTAGGCTGTACAAAAGAAGCAAGAAATTGCATCAGAAACAGTTAGAAATCTTAAGAAGCAACTGGCCCAAGGTATACATTCAATACTGCTTACTAAATAACATCTGTGGATTATTTATTTAATCTGTGCAAATTGGGATAGAAGAAAAAGTCAGATATATAGTCAAAACCAGCATAAAAATGTTAGTTCTTCTTTCTTTGCTTTTAATGCCCACTGTTAAAGTAATGCTGTATTTGTAAAGTGCTTGTGTTGTAGGCTGTACAAAAGAAACAGACAACTCAAGATACAATAAAACAACTGAGTAAACAACTGGCAAAAGGTATACATTCATTACTGCTTTCTAAATAACATCTGTGGATCATTTATTTAATCTGTTAAAATTGGGATAGAAGAAAAAGTCAGATATCTAGTCAAAACTAGCATAAAAAATGTTACGTCCTCTTTCTTTGCTTTTTAATGCCCACTGTTAAGCAATATATATTAAGTCAATGCGCGTATCTATCCAGCTGGATACTTTGATCATTTTCATAAGCATTTTTATAAAAAAAATATACAGATAAAAACATGTAGACCTGAGTAGCAGGAAAAAACGAAAAAAAGACAAAGATTTGTTTATATGTATAGAAGTTATGTTTCAAGTTTGGTATTTGTATGTTTCAGAGTAAGATGAAAAAGAGAAATTAAAGGAAGAATTAGAAAATGTTAGGAAACTTTTTGCTGGTTCAAGAAAACTTGTATCAAGCTGTAAGGAAACCACTGACTACTGTTACAGTTTTACCTTCATATAGCAATCTTATTGTCAAATAAATTGTATTTAATTGCAATTTTATATTCATAATTTTCTAACCACATTTTAGGTTCTTCCCTTCACCTTTCTCCAAATAGTAAGAATGGATCAGTCCTGCTGAAGTATAGTAATGATGATTTTGTATACTGTGTCCCGAGCTGAAGTGTGGTAATGATGATTTTGTATACTGTGTCCCCAGCTGAAGTGTGGTAATGATGATTTTGTATACTGTGTCCTCAGCTTAAGTATAGTAATGATGATTTTGTATACTATGTCCCCAGCTGAAGTGTGGTAATGATGATTTTGTATACTGTGTCCTCAGCTGAAGTGTGGTAATGATGATTTTGTATACTGTGTCCTCAGCTGAAGTGTGATAATGATGATTTTGTATACTGTGTCCCCAGCTGAAGTGTTGTGGTAATGATGTGTCCCCAGGTGAGGAAGGAGCTAGCAGCTCAAGCAAAAGACAGTGAACAGGTAAGTGAGATGGGAATCTAAGTTTAGATAGAAGGGCATATTTGGAGCAAGTCCCCAGAACATGAGACATGGTACAATAATACCTGGGCTTGGACATGCCAGTCTGGTAGCTATAAAGCTTGTGATTTGAAAGTGTTTCCATGCTGGAAAACATGTTAATTGAAACTAGTGTTGATGTAAAAATGTTATAATGGTTTATATAGGATACAGTATTCAACATTTGCCAGACTTTTTTGTTAAGATATAAAACTTGATTTTGTATACTGTGTCCCCAGCTGAAGTATGGTATTGATTTTGTATACTGTGGCCCCAGCCGAAGTGTGGTTATGATTTTGTATATTTTGTCCTAGCTGAAGTGTGGTTATGATGAATTTTTATACTGTGTCCCCAGGTGAGGAAGGAGCTAGCAGCTCAAGCAAAAGACAGTGAACAGGTAAGTGAGATGGGAATCTAAGTTTAGTTAGAAGGGCATATTTGGAGCAAGTCCCCAGAACACGAGACATGGTACAATAATACCTGGGCTTGGACATGCCAGCCTGGTAGCAATAAAGCTTCTGATTTGAAAGTGTTTCCATGCAGGATAACATGTTAATTGAAACTAGTGTTGATGTAAAAATGTTATAATGGTTTATATAGGATACAGTATTCAACATTTGCCAGACTTTTTTGTTGAGATATAAAACTATTATGATTTTTACATTTAAAAGTATCGGGGATAAAATGAAGCACTAAATTTTGTTTTACCCAGGATCAGAGATTACACATGTTTGTATTTATTTTTATACCAATAACAAATTGTTTGAACCCTGCTTTAAGTAAACACAAATGTTTGTAGTGGCTACTAGTGGTATGGTGAAACCTGCTGTTACTGGGTCTTGATATTGTTTTTCAGGAACACAAGCACAACTGAAAAATTCTTAGCTTTGAATATTGAATGCATTTTGTCCCAAGAAACATATTTTGTTCAACATAAGTTGAAGTTTGTAGTTGAGGAAGTTGTTTGTAGTTCCACTGTAGCAGGCAACAATTTTACATCTAGGCGTTAAAAAGTACGTACAAGCATTCAAAAGAAGGGATGATATGCACAATGAATGCATAAATCTGCCCTTAAATCAATATTGCCTTTTAAACCAATCAGATACCCTATTAAAATCATCTTCAAATGTAGGATTATATTTTTGGTACCGCCAGGTCACAGGTAGTAACAGTAAATTTTCACAAATGATATATAACACAATGCTATCTATTCCCAACTTTGAATCAAAATGGATAAACAAAATAAAACATACTAATGGAGACTGTTAAAATGATCTGATGGTATGATCAATTTAACCTTATACCTCAGCATAGATCTACATTTAAACAACATATCAAGCAAATACTGATAGATCAATATTAACAACATTGGCACACCTGTCTGCATATATCATCAAAAGGGAGAAACTACAATATTTTCAAAAATAAATTACAAATGGAACAATATTTGACAAAGCTAAGCAAACATAATTACAAAACTCTTGCTAAGTTCAGAACTGGCAACCACCATCAGTGGAGGTTGGAAGGTGGAATGGCACACCTTTACATGACAGAAAATGCACTTTATGTGACAAAAATGTAATAGGTGATGAAATGCATTGCCTTAATATTAATTTGGCCGTTTTTTCATGAAAAAACATTTATACCAAGATACTATTATTTACACCCAAATATTTTAAAATTTCAACAAATAATGAACGAGTCATCATAAAATAGACTTACTAACTTATCAAAGTTTACAAACATTATTATGGACACATTTAATTCAAGGGCTTAAATAAATTACACGCTGGACACAAACAAAATAAATACTAAAAGTTACTACAGTGGAATAGGCCGGCTTCCCTCGGAATTATAATATCCGCGGAATAGCACTATTTAATGAAATAATATCCAATAACATGGAATAACACTTATTAATCAACACTTTCAAATAAACATCCACAATGTGTAACCAGCACACCCCACTCAATTGACCTACTTCACTCAGCCGACATAACACTGTCTGGGAATCTTTTACACAGAAAATAGGCTACTCATTCATAATCCAGCCGACCAATCAGTGAAGAGCGACGTAATTCTTATTCACACGTCCGCAATATACATTCTATAGCCCATTTCAGTAAGACCTTTTCAACCTTGTGATTTTCCATTCGAAAAAAAAATCTATGTTAAAATATTAAAGATATGATCAGCAGGCTGTAAAATCTATTCTCCTTTTGTTTTTGACAAAGTTATTTGGACAAACTCAGACTTTTGTTTTATTTCTATAAGTGTCGTCTCCACCATGTCACGTGTATCATTAATATTGCATATTGTGTTACCTTTATATTTCTTTTATAGACTCATGTACTGTATATTTCACAGTTTGAGTTATAATAAAGTTTTTTGTTGTTGTTAGTAAGAGCTTGGTATTTAGCCCTGGGTTTTTTTTTTTTTTTTTTTTTTTTTTTTTTTTTTTTTTTTCTACAAGAACCGACATGACTGATGTGAACTAACCTGTAAGTGATTTTTAATTAACTACAACAAGATAAGTTGTATTTCCACTTTTCGAAAAGAGTTGATGACTGGCAAAGAAAATATCCTAGGTAAAATAACAGGACCATTCAGACTTTTAATTGTTTTTTTTATGTATGTTACTGGTTATAACTTATAACTTAGTTTTAACTTTGTATCACTCATTGTTTAACTGGTTCTGGTAATTAACAGTGTGCCAGGATAATGGGTGGTGTGTCCAGCACCGAGTCAGAATACAGAGCCCACATAAACAAGTGATGACGTAACTAACCATATTCTCTGTTTCCAGTCCCCTCAAATGGCTTCTGAAGCCTGCAGTCTTCTGGCCGCCAGTCCTCAGGCCCACATTCCCCAGGCCAGTTCCCAGGCCCACAGTTTCCAGGCCCAGGAAAATGAAGGGTAATTTTCTGTAGAAAAAGTATTTCAAAGAAATACCAAGCAAAATATAGCCAAATAACAGCGTTTGAGCTGAAATTAATGTTAAATACAATTGTTAAGTATATAATTATAAACAGATAGTGAATATTATTCTTGAGCCATGTAGCATGTGGATAGATATTTGTTCAGGAACTGGAGACTCATATTTCAGAGGTATGTAAGAGTCTGTATTTTGTTTGTTTAAATTTGTATATATTTGATTGGAATACATGTTATTTAAATTTACATGGTTGTGGCTTCCCATTCCTGGGTAGAACCAGAACTAAGTTACAGTAATTGCCCAGTGCAGGAGTAACTTGCTGGAATACACCTTTTTATTTCTACAATATCAAGATCAGTCTCCTATTGATCTGCTGCTGAGAGCAATTTTCATCCAAATGTAGCTGAAAAACTAGTTACATATTGGTATTGTTATATTGTTGTCACATAGTTACATATTGGTATTGTTATATTGTTGTCCTGTAGTTACATATTGGTATTGTTATATTGTAGTTACATATTGGTATTGTTGTCATGTGGTTACATATTGGTATTGTTATATTGTTGTCCTGTAGTTACATATTTGGTATGTTATATTGTTGTCACCTAGTTACATATTGGTATTGTTATATTGTTGTCACATAGTTACATATTGGTCTTGTTTTATTGTTGTCACATAGTTACATATTGGTAATGTTTTATTGTTGTCCTGTAGTTACATATTGGTATTGTTATATTGTCACATAGTTACATATTGGTATAGTTATATTGTTGTCATGTAGTTACATATTGGTATTGTTATATTGTTGCCATGTAGTTACATATTGGTATTGTTATATTGTTGCCATGTAGTTACATATTGATATTGTTATATTGTTGTCATGTAGTTACATATTGGTATTGTTATATTGTTGTCATGTGGTTACATATTGGTATAGTTATATTGTCCTGTAGTTACATATTGGTATAAGTATATATTTTTGTCATGTAGTTACATATTGGTATAGTTATATTGTTGTCATGTAGTTACATATTGGTATTGTTTGTTCTATTGTTACCACATATTCGTGTAGTTTTCTTCACACATGTTATGGATTGTGACTGGTAACTTAAAAACATCAGCTTTTTCATTGTACACAAATAATCAAATTTATTATTTTCTTTATTCAGCTTGGCGTGCTGCTTAAAAATAGCGAAAAAGTGAGTATATCTGTTTTGTTACTTTTCTACTGTATTTCTAGTTGCTGTCATATAATATCTGTAGTATTCCCTTGAGATGTTAAGCAAAACTCTATATAGGGGCTATGTTGGTGATAAAATAGATATAATAAATAAAATAACAAGACACATTTATAACTTTATTATATTTTATAAAAAAGTAGTCATTTACAACAACAAAACTGAGTGCAAGTAATAAATAATAAGGTACTTAGAATAAATTTAAATGTTTCTTCTGTTTTACTGTTAGTGTGAAATCACTCATGAAGAGTCACTTTTCCATTGTAAGGTTGTACATTGAAGTAGCAAAAACACATCCTATAAATTTGTATAGCTTAATATACCATTAAAACTTGATTATGTAGGCCCCTATATTAAACAACAGTGCTAATCTCTGCTTCAGTTGTGGAAAAAATCAGATGCTGCCGCTGGCACCTGGCTGGGACTAGGAAAATATACAACTGTTGCTATGCCTATTTTGTGCACAGGTATGTGTTAGTTATCACTTTTGGAAAAATGTAAAATTAACATATTTGATAACTTTCGAAAAATATATTGGTGCCCTTCTGCCATTTTCACTAACATTGTATATAAAAACATGCAATGATAAAAAACAAACAAGCGAATCAGCTTAATACCCTTGAGAATTGCTGTCTGTATTCACTAGGGATGTTAACAAATATTCGAATATCAAGTCGCTATTCGAATAGAGATTTTGGGATTCAAATATTTTATCATTTTTATTTCACTTTTGTTAAGTTTGAAGGAAAATTGAAGACATTTCTTTAGTTGATCGTAATGTCTCCCATTGACTTATGACGCTGGTGATATGTGATTGCGCTCGCTCTAAGATAGAGGGGTTGGGTAATGTCTCCTGATAACAAATTGCCATCTGGTTAACAGCATGAAATCACCTTACCGCGCACAGCCCCTTTACTGCCCCTCTCCCACCTAGACCCAGTCAATACAGCTGTGGAAACAGTTGCCAAAGTACAATAAACACAAATGTCAGTTCAATGCTGCGGCAATTAGCTACAGCAATTACGTAACACTGACTCTATCCAGTGTGGTTGGTTATTGTGACATACAAATATCTGCCCTATACCAGGTGTGGTTGGATATTGTGACATAAGATATCTGCCCTATACCAGGTGTGGTTGGTTATTGTGACATACAAATATCTGCCCTATACCATGTGTGGTTGGTTATTGTGACATACAAATATCTGCCCTTACTAGGTGTGGTTGGTTATTGTGACATACAAATATCTGCCCTATACCAGGTGTGGTTGGTTATTGTGACATACAAATATCTGCTCTATACCAGGTGTGGTTGGTTATTGTGACATACAAATATCTGCCCTATACCAGGTGTGGTTGGTAATTGTGACACAAATATCTGCCCTTACCAGGTGTGGTTGGTTATTGTGACATACAAATATCTGCCCTTACCAGGTGTGGTTGGTTATTGTGACATACAAATATCTGCCCTTACCAGGTGTGGTTGGTTATTGTGACATACAAATATCTGCCCTATACCGGGTGTGGTCGGTAATTGTGACATACAAATATCTGCCCTTACCAGGTGTGGTCGGTAATTGTGACATACAAATATCTGCCCTTACCAGGTGTGGTCGGTAATTGTGACATACAAATATCTGCCCTTACCAGGTGTGGTTGGTTATTGTGACATACAAATATCTGCCCTTACCAGGTGTGGTTGGTTATTGTGACACACAAATATCTGCCCTATACCTGGTGTGGTTGGTTATTGTGACATACAAATATCTGCCCTATACCTGGTGTGGTTGGTTATTGTGACATACAAATATCTGCCCTATACCTGGTGTGGTTGGTTATTGTGACATACAAATATCTGCTCTATACCAGGTGTGGTTGGTTATTGTGACATACAAATATCTGCCCTATACCAGGTGTGGTTGGTAATTGTGACATACAGATATCTGTCCTATACCAGGTGTGGTTGGTAATTGTGACATACAAATATCTGCCCTATACCAGGTGTGGTTGGTTATTGTGACATACAGATATCTGCCCTATACCAGGTGTGGTTGGTTATTATGACATACAAATATCTGCCCTATACCAGGTGTGGTTGATTATTATGACATACAAATATCTGCCCTTTACCAGGTGTGGTTGGTTATTGTGACATACAGATATATGCCCTATACCAGGTGTGGTTGGTTATTGTGACATACAGATATATGCCCTATACCAGGTGTGGTTGGTTATTGTGACATACAGATATATGCCCTATACCAGGTGTGGTTGGTTATTATGACATACAAATATCTGCCCTATACCAGGTGTGGTTGGTTATTGTGACATACAAATATCTGTCCTATACCAGGTGTGGTTGGATATTTACACACAAATATCTGCCCTTACCAGGTGTGGTTGGTTATTGTGACATACAGATATCTGCCCTATACTAGGTGTGGTTGGTTATTTACTCACAAATATCTGCCCTATACCAGGTGTGATTGATTGCAACACACAAATATCTGCCCTATACCAGGTGTGGTTGATTGCAACACACAAATATCTACCCTATACCTGGTGTGGTTGGTTATTGTGACATACAAATATCTGCCCTATACCAGGTGTGGTTTGTTATTGTGACAAACAAATATCTGCCCTATACCAGGTGTGGTTGGATATTGTGACATACAAATATCTGCTCTATACCAGGTGTGGTTGGTTATTGTGACATACAGATATCTGCCCTATACCAGGTGTGGTTTGTTATTGTGACATAAGATATCTGCCCTATACCAGGTGTGGTTGGTTATTGTGACATACAGATATTTGCCCTATACCAGTTGTGGTTGGTTATTGTGACATACAAATATCTGCCCTTTACCAGGTGTGGTTGGTTATAGTGACACACAAATATCTGCCCTTTACCAGGTGTTGTTTGTTATTGTGACATACAGATATCTGCCCTATACCAGGTGTGGTTGGTTATTATGACATACAGATATCTGCCCTTTACCAGGTGTGGTTGGTAATTGTGACATACAAATATCTGCCCTATACCAGGTGTGGTTGGTTATTGTGACATACAGATATCTGCCCTATACCAGGTGTGGTTGGTTATTATGACATACAAATATCTGCCCTTTACCAGGTGTGGTTGGTTATTGTGACATACAGATATATGCCCTATACCAGGTGTGGTTGGTTATTGTGACATACAGATATATGCCCTATACCAGGTGTGGTTGGTTATTATGACATACAAATATCTGCACTATACCAGGTGTGGTTGGTAATTGTGACATACAAATATCTGCCCTTTACCAGGTGTGGTCGGTTATTGTGACATACAGATATCTGCCCTTTACCAGGTGTGGTTGGTTATTATGACATACAAATATCTGCCCTTTACCAGGTGTGGTTGGTTATTGTGACATACAGATATATGCCCTATACCAGGTGTGGTTGGTTATTATGACATACAAATATCTGCCCTATACCAGGTGTGGTTGGTTATTGTGACATACAGGTATATGCCCTATACCAGGTGTGGTTGGTTATTGTGACATACAGATATATGCCCTATACCAGGTGTGGTTGGTTATTGTGACATACAGATATATGTCCTATACCAGGTGTGGTTGGTTATTGTGACATACAAATATCTGCCCTATACCAGGTGTGGTTGGTAATTGTGACATACAAATATCTGCCCTTTACCAGGTGTGGTTGGTTATTGTGACATACAGATATATGCCCTATACCAGGTGTGGTTGTTTATTGTGACATACAGATATATGCCCTATACCAGGTGTGGTTGGTTATAGTGACACACAAATATCTGCCCTTTACCAGGTGTGGTTGGTTATTGTGACATACAGATATCTGCCCTATACCAGGTGTGGTTGGTTATTGTGACATACAAATATCTGTCCTATACCAGGTGTGGTTGGATATTTACACACAAATATCTGCCCTATACCAGGTGTGGTTGGTTATTGTGACATACAAATATCTGTCCTATACCAGATGTGGTTGGATATTTACATACAAATATCTGCCCTATACCAGGTGTGGTTGGATATTTACATACAAATATCTGCCCTATACTAGGTGTGGTTGGTTATTTACACACAAATATCTGCCCTATACCAGGTGTGGTTGATTGCAACACACAAATATCTGCCCTATACCAGGTGTGGTTGATTGCAACACACAAATATCTGCCCTATACCAGGTGTGATTGATTGCAACACACAAATATCTGCCCTATACCATGTGTGGTCGTTTATTGACACACAAATATCTGCCCTATACCAGGTGTGATTGATTGCAACACACAAATATCTGCCCTTTACCAGGTGTGGTTGGTTATTTACACACAAATATCTGCCCTATACCAGGTGTGATTGATTGCAACACACAAATATCTGCCCTATACCAGGTGTGATTGATTGCAACACACAAATATCTGCCCTATACCATGTGTGGTCGTTTATTGACACACAAATATCTGCCCTATACCAGGTGTGGTTGGTTGTTGTAACATACAAATATCTGCCCTTTACCAGGTGTGGTTGATTGCAACACACAAATATCTACCCTATACCAGGTATGGTTGATTGCAACACACAAATATCTACCCTATACCAGGTGTGGTTGATTGCAACACACAAATATCTACCATATACCAGGTGTGGTTGATTGCAACACACAAATACCTACCCTATACCAGGTATGGTTGATTGCAACACACAAATATCTACCCTATACCAGGTGTGGTTGATTGCAACACACAAATATCTACCATATACCAGGTGTGGTTGATTGCAACACACAAATATCTACCCTATACCAGGTGTGGTTGATTTTTGCTGGAAATATTATTTGTTATGTCAGGGTAACTCATTCCTGTTTACAGCTTTGTGCTTGAATCTTTCAGGTCTCAGCTAGGTAGCCGGCGGTACAGAGACTTCTGTAGAACCAAAGAAAGAAGGAAGAGAACATTTTCAGAATTTGTAAATGAGAGGTAATAGTTGATTGTTGTTCTTCTGGTTAAACTGTCTGATACTTCCTTTGAAGAAGAAATATTCCTAATTTCCCTGGGCTGCAAAGATAAAGAAATGCAATAAGTCAAGAAGACAATTTAGGTGATAGGTAACTGAGAGATAACAGTGATTGGTAACTGAGTGATAGGGAACTGAGGGATAGGGAACTGAGGGATAGGTTACTGAGGGATAACAGTGATTGGGAACTGAGTGATAGGTAACTGAGTGATAACAGTGATTGGTAACTGAGTGATAAGGAACTGAGGGATAGGTTACTGAGTGATAGGGAACTGAGGGATAGGTTACTGAGTGATAACAGTGATAGGGAACTAAGGGATAGGTTACTGAGTGATAACAGTGATTGGGAACTGAGTGATAGGTAACTGAGTGATAACAGTGATTGGTAACTGAGTGATAAGGAACTGAGGGAAAGGTTACTGAGTGATAGGTTACTGAGTGATCATGATAAAAAAAATTAACATCTGAAGTATTCTTAGACACATTACATGTATTTTTATCTTTATTGGACTATACCCAACACAACATAACGTCTTCAAAGAAAGGAAATAGTGTGTAAAGCAATCATTGTAACTTGTGGCTTTATTTTTCAGTTCGAAAGGCATCAAATTATTCGTATGACAATGTAGATTTCTCTTAAGTCAACTACAAGTCTATTAACTAACAATATAATAACACAATATACTTAGCAAAATAACTTAAGCCCAATCAGAAAAATCCATGCATCTTTGCTTTTTACTTTTATGTAGGTCTATGACAATAATATTGATGGTAATATAAATAAACATAATGATAGAAAATATGTTTAAAATATAGCTATATACAGATTTAAGCGTGTTTAGAGGGACTTTGACAAACTTTTATTATTGCGTGTTAAGCAGTATTGTTGTAGAAGTAAACCTTAAGATGAGAATGACTTTACATTTTTTTGCAAACAATAAAATGTGTCATTAAACTTACAACTTCAGCTTCCCGGACAGTGGAATATGAAAAACCTGAGGAGGTGCTGAAAGGATGTGCAATCTTCAGACATGTGATCTTTCCCGATTTCGCCGACAGACTCACAATATCAAGGGTCTGTCTCACGCTGAGCACATCAATTCTCCCGTTATGATGTTGCCGACATACTAAATCTCACTCCTAAAGAGCAAGCTACCAGCCGATTATTTGATTATGCAAGCGACCCACACCTGCGCGTGTATGTGTGCAGCTAATCAGAACAGATAACTGCCGATCATCGAGCGTATCGTGTGTTCATTGGTAATTTCGTGCCTCGCCTACTGATCACAAACTGTAATCACTTGACTGACAATATAACAACACCCATTTAGTGAATGGCGGAGATTTAGACTCAAAACCTATACTAAGAACATATTGCTTGTAAATAACATGGTTGGAAATAAACATTATGTAAAAGTAATAATGTGTATATGAAAATAACACCAAAACAAGTTTTCATGAAAGATATGAATGTATGAAATAGTGATACTGCTGAATATACAGAGCTTGCAACATGTATTTTTGTGCATTGTGCTACTAAAACAATCGTTGATTTTAATTTGATACTTTGTAAGGCCTTTTGCTAACTGCATAATATTTAGGACATTATCGGTACTCACAAAACAAGCCATTGTATAATACATGTAGGCAAGCTTCTAGTCCTGAAATATGTTGGGGGGGAATTAGGAGACAAATATGCAAGGTTCCCAGGAACCTTGGAACAAATCAAAGCTAAGAAATGGAGAACATGGCAGAGTTTCCCAACATTATGTTAAGCTTTCTTTGACATTAGTTTTTTTAAGAGGAGTAAATTGTTTCCTTACTTTACAATAGTGTTATTTCTATTTGAAAGAAAATTTGTCGTCTTCCTGTAAATAGACATTTATCATAAAAGTAAATGGTTTTTGTGTTTGTTGTTACTATCTCATTTTGTGCATGAATAGTAACTAAAATGCCAACCATAGACAATTTTAAAACATATTCCATTTCAACTAGTTTAAACCAGTTTTACATCATTTGTGTTTTAAGATGATACATTGTTATAAAAATTTATTAATGTGATTTTTTTTTTTTTTTAAATTTGTATTAGCAAGTAACCTCTATATGTACTATTTTTGAATCTGGACAGTTGTCCAAATTACTTTGTCTTAGAAAAACACTTGTTTGCTATTTACTCTTGCTTCATCCAATGTCTTCATGTATTTTTAATTAATTCAACTTTAATTTTTTTTAAGCAATAATGGTATCATTTTTACATCATTTGTGTTTTAAGATGATACATTGTTATAAGAATTTATTAATTAATGTGAAAAAATGTTTTTGTATTAGCAAGTGACTTCTATATGTACTATTTTTAAATCTGGACAGTTATCTATTTACTACTTTGTGATAGAAAAACACTTGTTTGCTATTTACTCTTAATTCATCCAATGTCTTCATATATTTTTATTTAATTCAACTTTAATTTTTTTTAGGCAATAATGGTATCAGAGTGTTTACCAATAATATTTTATAATTATCAAAACTCTTTTGTCACTTACTTACAAGTTAAGTAAACTTTTTTATGCTTGCATAATCATTATATCAAATTTAACATCATAATAAGTACATAAAATATATTTTTTAAAGATTTTATTTAAATTTGAATTTGACAGTATAATACAAATGTATATCTAGATCACTTTGGAAACCTTTTTTCAATTCATTAGTAAGTGCTGTTGACACTTGACTTGTTTATACTATGTTTAGCTGTTGTTGTTGTTTTTTGTAGGCTACAAGCTTAAAACCAAAGCATAGAATTTATGTCTAGTTAATGAATTAAAATATGTTAGATATATTTGAAAATTAATTTAAAATATCTTGTCAAGAAACATTATATCACTGAAATTACTAGGATTATTGATAAAAAGACGAAAATACTGTTTTTCTTGGATTTCTTGTTATGTTATGTTATAGCAATACTTTTTAAACTATAGCAAATCTTAGTGTTGAAAAGTATTGAAAATCTTTTCAAATCAACTCAATCTGTGTATAGTTCTCTCCGACATGGATGCACATTATATTACTTGCACGTTCAAAGTGTAAAACAGAAACTGATTGTAAATGGTGTCTTATTTTAATTGCGTTTGTAGAAACAACCAGACCATTTTAATTGGCTTGGTAGAAACAACCAGACCATTTTAATTGGGTTGGTAGAAACAACCAGACCATTTTAATTGGGTTGGTAGAAACAACCAGACCATTTTAATTGGGTTGGTAGAAACAACCAGACCATTTTAATTGGGTTGGTAGAAACAACCAGACCATTTTGAGACTTGCATGTGTAATAGATGATCCAATTGACAATGCCAATGCTATACCGGTTTGACTTATGACATATTATTTATGTTTCATTCATATGAAAACTGTATGCTGTGCTAATAGCCTTAATTTATATGTTATATAAAAGCCAAAAATAGTGTTGCCAATTGTCCTATTTTGAACAGATGAATATTCAAAGAGTGCAAGGTAAGCAAAAAGAAATTGGATTTTTTTATTAAATTTATATTCTTTCATCTTATGTCTTCCTCAGTTTTTTCATTTTCTATCCAAACATTTCATTACATGTATCACTTTATATCATTAATTTTGTATATACGAATCATAATTGTATTATTGTTGTATTTCCTGGTAAATATACTTACAGGAAACAGACATTGATTTGTTGGTGTTTTTTTTTCCCCAGTCAGACATATTGAACAGTGTACCACAGCTGTTGGTAATAAAAATTAAAACAAACTGTTTCAGAATTAATTAAAAAAAAATTAGGAAATAGTTGCAAGCAAAACAATAAGAAGGGGGATAAGCTGTATTGAAATTGTAAATGTTGAATTAATTCATCAAGATTGATTCCCCTTTGCATCATAGTCCAAAGGTTTCTATAATAAATGTAATAAAATAATATCAACATCTTTGGCACTTTATACATATAGACTTGAAATATAAGCACAGTACAAACAGTATCGTACTCAGATACTGAGTAATCTCTAAGAGACATTTAAACACTAAACCTTTTGTATATGATGGCAGCTTAATAGCAGGAGTCTACAATTTTAATGAAGAAAACATTGAAACAAAGTTTTTTTAAGAAAACTTAACAAGACACAACAAGGATTTCTGAGAACATTTCTGCAATATGTATCATTAGTTCTTCATATGATAGAAAATGACAATGACTTTTTAAAATTACAACTACATACTAAACCAAAAATACACAAACATATAGTCCTTGTTATTAAGGAATATTAAGTTGTAAAAAATTTTCTTGAATATGTTTTGCAAAAAATAATGTAAATAAATATAGATAAAGGAAATCCCTTATAAATTATTTCTGCAAAGAAAGCATTTAATGAACAAGTCATTTAATCAAAGTAAATTTGCTAAAAATATATATATAAAAAAGATTTCTTTTAAAAAACCAGAAGCCAAGTTATCTCATATTTATAAACCAACAATCATATAGACATACTGCTTATGTATTTATAAGATGCTTTTGTATCATTACAATAAATCATAAAAATATTATAATTGTGACTCATTTTAAGAACCACTTTTCAAGTATAAGTGGCTCAATGTTTATTGCAACAAACGAACATTGTTTATTCATCGAGCGTTACTTCCTTATATACACAAACAAGCAAAAAGATTCCAACAAACGCTTTATACATACTTCCGTCTATACTAATTATAATATATTTAATATGCCATTTTTCTCCTGAAATTATTTTGTTTTTATAAGAAAAAGATACATGCCATTGAAACATTTTTAATTTGAAAATATCGGGGTAAATGAGAACCTCATTTTCAATAATTTGACAACAATGCTCAAATTGCCATTTTGTTTAAAGTAATTTTTAAATGGCTTCTCACTTACATTGGTCTATGTCTTCTTCAACCGGTAAGAAAACTAACAATTGTTCATACTTAAGTTAACATGACAGAAATCTCATATTTCGACTTAAATGCCCACACTGTTCTTCATAAACAAGTTTACTATTGATAAAGCACATTTTTCCAAATATCCAATGAAAGTAATTGCCTTTAAATCAACATAAGATAATCTTATAACATATTCCATAATGTACTAAGAATCCTTTATAACTGATAATAAAAAATAGATGGCTGGCAGAAAATCGAAGCAGTTAATTACTGACATTACTTCGTAGAGCAAGGACTTCTTATATCTAGCACCATCGAGAGCTCTATGTTAGCCTTGACATATCTAGCACCATAGAGAGCTCTATGTCAGCCTCAACATATATCTAGCCCCATCCAGAGCTCTATGTCAGCCTCGACATATATCTAGCACCATCGAGAGCTATTTGTCAGCCTCGACATATCTAGCACCATCGAGAGCTCTGTCAGCCTCGACATATATCTAGCACCATCGAGAGCTCTATGTCAGCCTCGACATATATCTAGCACCATCGAGAGCTCTATGTCAGCCTCGACATATATCTAGCACCATCGAGAGCTCTATGTCAGCCTCGACATATATCTAACACCATCGAGAGCTCTGTCAGCCTCGACTTATATCTAGCACCATCGAGAGCTCTATGTCAGCCTCGACATATATCTAACACCATCGAGAGCTCTGTCAGCCTCGACATATATCTAGCACCATCGAGAGCTCTATGTCAGCCTCGACATATATCTAACACCATCGAGAGCTCTATGTCAGCCTCGACATATATCTAGCACCATCGAGAGCTCTATGTCAGCCTCGACATATATCTAGCACCATCGAGAGCTCTATGTCAGCCTCGACATATATCTAACACCATCGAGAGCTCTGTCAGCCTCGACATATATCTAGCACCATCGAGAGCTCTATGTCAGCCTCGACATATATCTAGCACCATCGAGAGCTATATGTCAGCCTCGACATATATCTAGCACCATCGAGAGCTCTGTGTCAGCCTCGACATATATCTAGCACCATCGAGAGCTCTATGTCAGCCTCGACATATATCTGGCACCATCGAGAGCTCTATGTCAGCCTCGGCATATATCTGGCACCATCGAGAGCTCTATGTCAGCCTCGACATTAAACAGATTCATGTGATATCTTTCCGAGACATTAGTCTATAGTAAACAATGTTAAAAAAATCCAGTCAATATTTTTTATTGTCCGATAAACATGCAAGTAACATAAGCTATAAATAGCTTTTGATCGACACATAAGCATTACATGTGATAAAAGCAAGGATGATTACAATACAAACCAAAGCATAACGAACACACATATATGGCGCATAAAGTGAACGTTATACATATTGTATAACAATGTTAAGAGATATTTCTATACCAAGATATATGCCATATTACTTAAATTTAAAAAAATATATACATGCATGTCTTCAAGCTATATTAAAATGACTTACGCCAAGGAAATGTTCATAAATGCTTTTCAGGTAGAACAAATAGAAAGTATTTTGGAAAATATAAAACGATTGTTATAGAAGTATGTACACAGACTAACATTAATATTGCTCATTTATAACACAGATGGTGATTGGTGTTAAAATATATCACAGGACAAGGATACACTTTCTATCAGTATTATAGTATTGGAACAGTTATTTTAATTAAAATGACTTCTTTAGCCTCTCACCGCGTGGGTTCGAGTCCTGTTTGGGACCAATGACTTGCGGTGCGCCAGTGGTTCTACCCAGACATTTGTTTAACACTTTATGGTTTATAGCACTTTACGGTAAATGAAACAACATTCAACAGATACTCGTAAAATACTAAGTATTCATTCATGCATGAAACATTCGGCTCAATTCAGACGATTTCAAACCAAGCGTCTAGCCAATCCTATTCCGCTGATCAAGTAGACGCTTTGTGAGAAAATCTCGCGAGACTCGACCTGTTTTGCAAAACTGGGGGCTCTTCACTTCCGGATTTTGTATTATCTAATTGAACGTAATACAGTGCTAAAAATCATGAAATTGACAAAAGTTCAACGTCTGAATAACCATAAGTTGCCAAATAGTGCACGTATACAATCATCAATTGAAAGTTAAATAAAACAACCGTAATAAAAACGAACTTATATCACGTCCATTTACATGTTAAATATTAAAGAAATTATAATCATTACCGCGATTAAATTTATCTGGCCACACATGATCATCATCATGATCCCATATTACCTGTATAATCACCTTTAATCATCATCATCAGCAGCAGCATCACCGCCATCACGATCTACATCGTAATCGTCATGGGCATCACCGTAACCGTTTTTACCATTTACATAATAATCATAAACAGCATCGGTAACACCGTCATCATTATCAGCAGTAGCAGCAGCAGCATCACCGTCATTTGCATCATCATTACTTTAGTTACAGGGGTATGGATCTTTGTCAAGCAAATTTTCTTATGCTTCTAATCTTAGTTGTTATATATCTTATAATGAACAATGTTGTAAATTTGGACAATGGTGTCAAAATCCATATTTCTTAATGCATCGGTCACATAATGCGCTATTACGTATAAATGATTAATAGGAATTCGTGGACTGCGATTCAAAACCTGCATGCAACTTTTGACTTTACTTGATTTGCAATTATTTGAATGAGGGTCTACACGCCTGGCTACGTCTGATATTCCCATTCATGGCTTGAATGTTCTATGCCAAAATGTGGTCTAAAGTGGGCCCTACCGGGTACTTAATTTTTGTACCCATTTAAAGATAGAAATGTATTAATTTAAAATATCGTTTTGTAAATTCATATTACCGGGTATGTTTCTCTATGGGCGTGGGTCCCTTTCATACCATCATAAAGTTCTACTCTAATTGAATCCCTAATTTTATGACATGAGCGGACACCCCAACTAATTAAGCTAATTGGCAGTTTTATGACACCTTGTTTGTCTAGTGGACAGGAATTGTGACCGTGTTTTGGCGTCTTTTCCCCTTCGCAAGAATTAACACATGCATCCGCTTTGCAGCTGTGTTTGAAACTGTCACCATATGGCAGTCGTGTGGTTTATGACCTTCACCATTTACTGACCAATATGCATTGACTTACGCGAGGACAACAAAAAGGACAAAACACTAAGGTCTACAATATCTTTTTTGGCTCATAAAAGGACCTAACGCTATATTTAGCAGTACCCACAATGGTGCACTCTTTCCCAACCCCACTATTTTTTCGTTAAGGAAGAGGAAACGTGGATGTTGGGATTTCAAGGAACACAATCTAATGTATATTTTCATCTCTTGTTTATTGCAAAGGTATTATTTCAATAGCCCGCCTATTCTTTTGTAGTTAATCCATACCTTAAATATAAATAATTCCTTTATAAAAATGCTTATGATCATTCAATGGACTAAAGAAGTTTGTAAGGATATTTATATAAGTAAAAACATGCGCAGTCTGAAATATTACTACATAGTAAAGTTTCCCCCCTCCACTCTCACTCTTTTAGAACTTATATTTATGCCGCGAAGGTAAATCGTCAATAACGTTGCATATTTTTTCATAGCACACGCCGTTCACGTGTACTTATCATTTTTAATCTCTCAACAGTACCCAACGTTCACACCCTCTCTATCTTCTAAATGGCAGCTTGAAGACAATTATCGATCGATATCATGTTACACAGTATTGTGAAATAATTCAAGTTTCAAAGTTTATATGGGTCGGTCAATTTGACAGAAAAATATTTCTTTTCGGTGACTTCAAATGATAGTGACCGTCGATTGTTTCCCAGAATTTTCTTTGTTGTTGCAGTGTTAGCCAGAGAGCCCTCCGCGCCAGAAAGAAATAACACCGCATTTATTTTTTACAACCTTAAAGAAAGTGATGTAATAGCGACTCCATGTTATAAGTGCGTGAACAATGTTGTTAACAGCCGTTAATTGGCGCTAATATGTGCAAACCGAAAAAACAAACCCAACTTGTTTTCTAAGAAAGTACGAACACAAATGATGAAATCCTTTGCGCAAGAGCCCCCAGTTTTGACAATCGAAAGAAAACGGGTCAAGTCTCGTAGCGCGAGATATAAATCGGCGCATGCGCACTGGACGTTTGAAATGGTCTATTCAATACTTTTATTTCCTCCATACATCGAGATATTACAATACAACGTAAGGGACAGTTTTACATACATAGGACATAATTAATGCATAATTGAGCATGATCAGCAACTATATATTATCACAACATGCGCAAATAATAGGTACATGCATATTCTAAACATTTATGAAAATAAAACAAAAAGAGACAAACAGAAAATAAAAGAAAAAAATAAAGAAAAAAAGAAGCTTAAGACAATATGTGTCTAAATTTTAATATATATACTTCTGGTCATGTAAATATATACTAGGCCAATAAACAAGACAGGACGTTTAAGTTGATGCATGTTATTTAACATCAGCGTCTTCGCACTTTGAGAGGTTATCTAAACTTGTACACATTGCATATGTGCACATGATTTGCATTTACAGTATAAATAAATATATGTGCGATCAGCAATTAGCAAGAGGCAGTGAGTCTTGAACACGGACGATTGCAACATTATGAAGTCCGTTCAAGCATTTGGTTAAAACTTTTAACTGAACAAAGATAAACGGTACAAAATGACTAGTATTAATCACATAAGAGGAAAGCATGTGCTAGGTGTTTACAAGAAAAGGACCTTTCGGTGCTTTTTTTTTCAATCAGTATTTGGCAGCTCGTACTTGGTGGGGGGGGGGGGGGGGGTGACAGTGTTATTGCAGGTGCTGTTTAGCGAGCTCGTGGCTTTGAAGCACTCCAGTATATAGTTGTAACTATGCGAGAGAAATATTTTATTATCGGCAACAGGGAGCAGTGGTTCTATCGGGGCGCCTAGTAATCTAAGGGCTAGTGCTATTGGATCGAGAAGTTTGAATTCATGAGCAAAGTTCTGGTCGAAAGAAGTAAGGAGAGTCGATGTCAGAGTAAATCTAAGGTATGCTGTTTGTTTGCTGTCCCCTATTATGCGGAGGACGCAGTCTTGTATGATTTGCCCACAAGCACGGCATGTTGAGTTCTCTAGGCAAGCGGGCCTTGACCATAAATTGGCTACAAACCGCATAGTGTTACGTGAGGCACTATGATTAAACAATTGGTAAACAATTGCCGGCTTGATATGAGGATGTAGTGATCCAAATAATATGAAATCACAGTCTATTGCTAGCCTCTTATCCCAGAGTTCATTCTCTAAAATTTCAACTTTATTTTTCCAAGTAAGTTTTGACGGTAGGTTGTTATTGTTAAGAAATTCGTCTAGCAGCAGTTCTAGATTGTGCTTTTCTAAAAGTTTGCAGATGTCTGAAATGATCCCCAATCTAACTAGGGAGGTGTCAGAAGTGTACATAATGTATTTTCTAATGAAAATTTCTTTAGTAATGCACTCTGGAGGAAGACTAAATATTTTGTGAAGAAACATTAGTTTTCGTTTTTCTATTTCGGATGTGAGTCTATATAGGCCTAACATTGATTCACATATGTCTGACCGAACGTATTTATTAAATCCTTGTATTTTTTTAACGATAAAGTGTTGAAATCTATTGATGCGATCGTTGTCTGAAATGGAAAGAGTATTCCAAAACTCCGAACTGTAGAGAGCAGTTGAAAGGACGATCTTTTTATAAAGGTCAGCTGAAAGTAAGGGATTGACCCCGTATGGGCGAATTACTTGACCCGCCATTGAGTAAAATGCGCATTTGGCTTTTTGCAGCCTTGCTTCTATTCGTGAAGTAAGTTTTAGATTTGAGTTTTGTATAATCCCTAGGTGTTCAGCAGAATTGGTTGTTGGTAAGCGTGACTCTCCAAAGTTTATATCAGCCTGCAGTGCTGTTCTTCGCTCAGAAAATACAATGACATTTGATTTATCTACATTAATGTCTAAGTTCCATTTCACGCAGTAATTGTACACAATATTAACCAATGACTGCAAGCTATTTGGGCTGGTAGCGATAAGCGCTATGTCGTCAAAAAAGTAGGGTTGTTTCCTTTTATTGACAAGACTTTCGCTCCATCGTCGGAGTGCTCTAGAAGATGCAGGAGCTCATCAATATATGCCAGGTAGTAAAATGTGGAGAGGAACCCACCCTGACGTACCCCTCTCACGACGTTGATACTATCGGAAGTTACGTTGTTGACTAACTTTGAGCTCGAGGCTGCTGTACGTGTTAATAAGTACGAGGAGTAGTTTACCGTGTATTCCAAGACGCCCCATTTTTAAAAACAGTGCGTTATGCCTAACAACGTCAAAAGCGGCCTTCTGGTCCAACATGGCTACGTAAGCATTACTTTTTCTATCGATTTGGTAAAAAATGGTTTCTTGTAAGTTCAATGCTGTGGTTATGCAGCTTCTTTTGGAAGCCATGTTGTTGTGGGCTTGAAAAGCTTGGTGATTTTTAATTTTACGTGTTTTTGTAAGCAATTTAGTATTATTTTTTTCAAATAATTTATTAAAACATGGTATTAGGGATATTGGTCTGTAGCTGTTTGGGTCGTCTATCTTTTACCCTTACCTTTGAACAATGGTATTATAATGCTTGACTGCCAAGCTGTCGGGATGAGTTCGTGGTCAAGAACTGAATTAAAGAGCGCCTGTAGAGAAAATATTACAACATCGCCGGCATAGAGTATATGTTCATTGAGGATACCGTCATGACCTGGACATTTTCGTTTTGACAAGGATCTAACAACGGTTTTGATTTAGTGATTATAATGAAATGCGACGTAAGTGGATCGTCCGGACAGTGTGTATCTTGTGAGCAGTAGTCGCTTAGCTCAATGAGAAGGTCATCACTCAGGGAGTCTTGCTCGTTGAGGTTGGCGAATCTTTCAGAAAAAAAAACTTATTGAATCCATTACATGTATTATTATTTTCGTATTGTTGATTGTTAACGTAAATTTTATTGCAGATATTGGGTGATTTGCCATATTGCTTTCTTAAGAGACGCCAGAAAAGCTTATAGTCTACATCTGCAGCGCTATTCAGTTGATCAAATATCTTATTATTAGGGATGTCAACTGATATCCGAATATCCGGATATCCGTTCTAATCATCAGATATCCGAATCGACTTTGGTATCCGGATATTCGCTTAAAAAATGTAAATTTTTAAACATTTAATTAAATGTTTTGTCCATTTTGCTAAACCCCGTATGGGTGAATTCCTTGACCCGCCATTGAGTAAAATGCACATTTGGCTTTTTGCAGCCTGGCTTCTATTCGAAAAGTTAGATTCGTGAAGTTAGATTAAGATTTGAGTTTTGTATAATCCCTAGGTGTTCAGCAGAATTGGTTGTTGGTAAGCGTGACTCTCCAAAGTTTATATTAGCCTGCGGTGCTGTTCTTCGCTCAGAAAATACAATGACATTTGATTTATCTACATTAATGTCTAAGTTCTATTTCAAGCAGAAATTGTACACAATATTAACCAATGACTGCAAGCTATTTGGGCTGGTAGCGATAAGCGCTATGTCGTCAAAAAAAGTAGGGTTGTTTCCTTTTATTGACAAGACTTTCGCTCCATCGTCGGAGTGCTCTAGAAGATGCAGGAGCTCATCAATATATGCCAGGTAGTAAAATGTGGAGAGGACCCCACCCTGACGTACCCCTCTCACGACGTTGATACTATCGGAGGTTACGTTGTTGACTAACTTTGAGCTCGAGGCTGCTGTACGTGTTAATAAGTACGAGGAGTAGTTTTCCGTGTATTCCCAGCACCCCAGTTTTAAAAACAGTGCGTTATGCCTAACAACGTCAAAAGCGGCCTTCTGGTCCAACATGGCTACGTAAGCATTACTTTTTCTATCGATTTGGTAAAAAATGGTTTCTTGTAAGTTCAATGCTGTGGTTATGCAGCTTATGCAGCTTCTTTTGGAAGCCATGTTGTTGTGGGCTTGAAAAGCTTGGTGATTTTAATTTTACATGTTTTTGTAAGCGATTTAGTATTATTTATTTTCAAATAATTTACTAAAACATGGTATTAGGGATATTGGTCTGTAGCTGTTTGGGTCTTCTTTTCTTTTACCCTTACCTTTGAATAATGGTATTATAATGCTTGACTGCCATGCTGTCGGGATGAGTTCGTGGTCAAGAACTGAATTAAAGAGCGCCTGTAGAGAAAATATTATAATATCGCCGGCATAGAGTATATGTTCATTGAGGATACCATCATGACCTGGACATTTTCGTTTTGACAAGGATCTTACAAGGTTTTGATTTCGTGATTATAATGAAATGCGGCGTTAGTGGATCGTCTGGGCAGTGTGTATCTTGTGAGCAGTAGTCGCTTAGCTCAATGAGAAGGTCATCACTCAGGGAGTCTTGCTCGTTGAGGTTGGCGAATCTTTCAGAAAAAAACTGATTGAATCCATTACATGTACTATTATTTTCGTATTGTTGATTGTTAACGTAAATTTTATTGCAGATATTGGGTGATTTGCCATATTGCTTTCTTAAGAGACGCCAGAAAAGCTTATAGTCTACATCTGCAGCGCTATTCAAATATCTGATCAAATATCTTATTATTACATAGCTCCTGGTGTTGTCTTTAAAGTGCGCCGAAAAATGCGTTTTGCGTCTTTATAGGCGCGAAGTGAGGGGTCTGAAGGATCGCGGAGCCTACCTTTAGTAATCCAAATACGTCTAAGGAATCTGGCTTGCGCATGCGCAGACTTCACTTCATGTGACCAATATGGTTTAGTATTAGAGTTAAAAGTTGATTGGGGCAATCTCCTAGCAGCAGCATGCAATGCAGATGTTATTGTGTCATTAATAAAATCTGGTGTGAGTTTGGTAATTTCATATGCAGTGAAGATGGTTGATACGCTGTTTACAATATCCTCTTGATATTGTTGTTTGTGAGCGTCTGTGCATTTATTCCATGCAATGGAATGCATGTGAATATTGTTTTGTTGTAGTGGTGTCGCAATATCAAGCGTAAGCAACAGAGGTATATGATCCGAAGTTAATATTCGGGTTTTATCGAAAAAGCTAAGTCGTTTAACCTTATAAGATTCTGATTTTTCAATCATTATACATTTATATGGTCAATAGAGCTATTTGTGTGAACGTATATTGGAAGAGTGCCATACAGTAAATTATGTACAGAGAGCAGGTTAAATTTTATATGAATTCTTAAGTAAATCTGATTTTCTTCCGACCTTTGTGCAAGATAGAGTATTAACTTCTGCACTGAAATCTCCCGCTAGTACAATAGTCCCCAATGTGCTGTACAGGCTAATCAGCGCTTTGATATCACTAAGCGTATTGCTATAAAGGTTTATGTCATTACATGCTGGCATGTATATACAAAATATAAAAGTTGGCAGTTCGTGTCTATTTTTGATTTCGATGCCAATAATTCGATCATTGCCTATGTTATCGACAAGGTGAAAGGATGAGCTGAGTAAACGTTTAAAATATATCGCGGTACCTGCTTCCCCACACGAATATGTATATTGGTCCACATAATTGTCAATAGTATATATGACATCGTATTTCTGGTTTATACACTGCAAAAATGTATTTTTCTGCGTTTGAATGAAACGAATAAGCAGATAAATAATTTCCCTTGTCGTGAGATATATACGGTAGGTGTCGCTGTAACGCACGTGCACTTCGTGCGGTTTTTCTAGTAGATAAGTCATTCAGCTTTGGGCAGCCGACAGTGATACACGGTTAATTTTTAGTTTAAGTTTTATTGTTGTTAAGGGTATGGTTTAAACAAGAGTTTATTTAATATCATATATAAAAACTGCAGTTTTCATGTTTTATGCATAATGCGTACTTTGTTTCATACAAATTGTATTGTATGTATTGAAAGTGGTTTGTAAGATGGATTGTTTAAATATGTTGTTCTAACATATACTTCAGATGGTTGCCCAAGTGCTACTACAATTACAAATAGTAATTATATTATTTGTGTTTGTTTTCTTTGATTCAAGTATATATTGAATGATGAAGGGAAACGATGCTGAACGTGGAAGTAGTTTGTGTTCCGTTATACACGCGATGTCGATGTTCTCAGTATCGAGGAATTCCGACAGTGGATATGCTGATGACATAATCCCCCGCACATTCCAGCACATGAAGTTGAGCAACATAAATTTTGCTAGCTGAGAGCGTTTTAAATTCATTATTAGTAGTCTAGCAGGTCGTTCCAGTTTTCTGGCGAATCTCTCCATGTAGATTCTCTATTGCCTTCGTCTTCGTAGTCGTAGTCTTGCTGGCCGTTGTTGTCGTACGCGTAGTCTTGATTCGCTCGGCGTGTTTTCCAGTTAGATTTGTTATCTCTTTCTCTTTTGACCATTCCTCTTTGCTGATCCAGCGCCTGCATGCCACGTCGGATGGCCAAAACGTATTACTTTCCACAATGTCGCAGAATTCCGGGTAAACATTAATTCGTGCTGACGATCCATATTTGCCACGAAATAATCGAACGAATGTATCATTCACTTTCATGTCACCCATATAATCGTACAAGTCCTGTTCCTCGACATGGCGATCGATGTTTGAAATGTAATACGCCACTGTGTCACGTCGTTTAGCAACAACAAACCTATATCCATGAGATGCATCATGGGTGGCGTTACGGGCTTGTCGTGGCTCCGCACAGTGGTTCTGTTTCAGCGTGTTACCGTCGTGGGCTAGATCCTTAGTCCACACCCTTATGATGTTTGGTAGTTTGACCTCTAGGTACGCGGGAGTCTTCGCTTGGCCCCGATGGCGGCTTCTTTATTGCGTTTGCATATGACTGGGTATGAGCTGTGTCGTTAATTCTTGGTTCTATAGTCAAAGTCGGGATGTGTTCGACAGGTGGATCATTCTCTGGCACTCTAGTTGCAGTAAGGATTGGTGTTGGCAGCTTGCTTGCCATATTGTCTAGGGATGAATCGAGGTTTAATATTTCACTGTGAAGGGATCCGATGTGAAGGTTGTCAGAAGCATTTGGCTGCCTAGCAAGAATTGAATTAATTGTGCCGTGCATAATCTTGACGGTCGACATTATGCTTATGAAGTTTGATCGTTCTTCGCCTATGCCCACCACTAGTTCAGCCGTCACATGCCATATCCATAACTACAGATTGTAGTTTGATTAGAATTGCGGTAGTGTCTGGCGAAACAAACTTATTTCTATGAATTTCTTCAGTCTCTATATTGATTATAGTATCGTTACTTCGATCGGTTGTATATGCGTCGTATATCTCTTTACTTCTCTCTCTGTTAACGAATGAGTGAATGACATAGCAGTCGTTAGCAAATTTTTGTTCTCTTGTGCTGTTAGAAGTGTTCCTTCTTCTTACCAATCGAGTCTGTGGACAGTCCTGAAAAGCCTTTGCTCTCTCTGAGAGTCGATCTCTGTAGTCACTCAATTTCTCGTATTCGTGGTCACACGCGTTCAATAGTTCATGGATATACGTCTCACGGGGTTGGTTATGAAGTATGTCATCTAAGTCCTTAAAGAACTGCTGTGGTCGAGGGAACTGAGAAGGTGTAGCTTCATTGTCAGAGAATGAGCTTTCCGATTCGCATATGCTATTCTTTCGTTTTTTGTTTAATTTCTGTAGCTTAGCATTTACTAATTCTTTTGGGTCTGTGCGATCAGGGAGGTTAAGCGATGCCATACTTATCTCATTCCGAAGGGAGTTGTCTCCCCTTTTACAGGTAAGAAGCTTACGTCTTGACCTTTTATTTACCTGTATACACCTGAGTGCGTTAGAGCGTGACGATTTTTTGGCGCGATCCCGGGGGTCAGAGTATTGTTTTGGTACTCAACCCCCACCCACTTGCCTTACTAGGCCGTACAAAAATTGTCAAAAGCACAGAAATGGGTGAGAATAATAACTATCATACTCAATTCACGGCTTCTGACCTGTAAACAGATCATCCAATCGCGGTCCTACGAATCACTTTCCACAGAATAGTTCGTAAAACGATCATATTTCAGCACTGATAGAAGCAGATAATGTGTGCCAGGCTGATATTTGTAAACAATAATGGTTTTCTAAACAGAAATAGCAATAAAATATATATCTATAAAATAGAAAAAGCATTTTCAGATAGACAGACCAATATTTAAAATATTTTAATGATTATTTAATGAATAGTAATTATTAACCAGGAGATATAAGTACCAATATGACAATATTATGAAAAATAAACAAATTTAGAAATACACAACAAATGAGATAATTGAACCCTGTAAATATGATTATGTTAACCAAGAGATATGTGATCTGTTAAATAACTGATTATGTTGCAGAACATTGTTTGACTTCCTGAAATTATTTACTGGGATTTTATTGGCATCCACGCTGAGGCACAGTCCCCTTTATGGAACACGTTTGAAATTTGAGAATGGGCTGTTGATGTAGTTGCCGTGTCTTTTCGTTACTCCTCAGTGGTAACTGAGCAAGTCCGTTTCGTAGAAATGGCTGGGGTGTTGCAAGTAGTTATTAAGCATTACATATTTGTACCATGTATATAATTTGGGCAATTTCGAGCCATATGGTTTACACAGGTTTTATTCTCACTTGTTAGCTGTGCTGTACAAGGATTTTAAAGGCATTGAACATTCTAATGTGACCTTATCTGGTTTCAGACTGTTATTATAGTGGGAGGTTATAGGGTTGGGTAAGGTAATAAGGGTAGGTATGGGTCTAGCTGGCTGGACACAGCCTCAGGCTCGGAGAAGGGGAGGGCATTATAAGGGTGGGGTGGGTCTAGCTGGCTGGGCACAGCCTCAGGCTCGGAGAAGGGGTGGGCATTATAAGGGTGGGGTGGGTCTAGCTGGCTGGACACAGCCTCAGGCTCGGAGAAGGGGAGGGCATTAGAGCATTACTGATCAATCGCAGTGTAGTAATAAGTCCATGTGCATCAAGTGTGACTTACTGTTTTATGACCTGTTCTCCTATGACACCTCCGTATAGTAAACTATTCAAGTGTACAGCTTGCAGCATGATGTTATCTTTGATGCGGGTTGACTCTAAAAAAGGCAATTTAAGATGCCTTTAAGATTTTTATTCATTCAATATTTTTTTTTTTTTTTTCTTAAATGACCAATTGCGTTATTAAATTAATGGTTTGATTTATTAAGACAATATGCAATAAAAATGGTGCAGCAAATGTCTATGTGAAGGCCAAATTGTTCGATCATATTTTCGGCTCACTTTAAAGCAAAGTACTCATAGAGTGACTGGCCTTGTCATTCTTCAGATAACATGTTGTCTTTTTTAAACAGAATTTGAATGTCCTTTGATGTATTGCACCAATGCTTTTCTTGTTACCGTGTAACTTGAACATCCCATCATTAAACCTTCCCAGAAATAGTTGTGTCCCTTTCAAGAGACTCCAGTCCTGATGAAAAAAACTGTAATTTACAAGAACCTAAAGTCGTCATTGTGTAGTAAAACTATGCAAATACCTATAAATTAGGTGTCCCTGTGTTTACTCCGGGTTGTCTCAAATTTGGGAACTAACCTTTCTTAAAGTTTTCTTGAAGGTGTTGATACATTTTTAACTAATTTATACAAAATGCTTAAAGTTATAAGCGTGTAAAAGGGTGAGCCAGCAGACCAATAGGCCTGATGCCTATCGTAGTGGCATGCCCAAAGTCTTCAATGATGTTCTAAAGTCATCATTAAATGTTTTAAAAATGACAGAACATGGCTTAAGATAATGAAATATTGTAACAACTACATAATTATAAAAGCTACTGTATTTGTTTATTATATAAAATATTATAAACAGAGTATGACCTGTATGACAGAGAACTGAACATAAATAGCAATGTCAATTAACGTTTTATGTAAAGTTAACATCTTCATTGTTCCTGTTCATCACTGTCATTACCTATTTTAATATTTTAATTAATATATAATTAAATAATAATAAGTATTTAACTTCTAACTTGTGCGTGTTCATGCGGGTGTGTTTGTGTGCAGGTGCATTTTTCCTGCATGTTTGTAAGTGCATGTGAATACCTGCGTGTGCAGGGGTAAATGAAGTTCTGATTTAAAATATACCGGTACAGTAAGAGAACACAACTTGTCCGAAACTAAATAACCAGAGTTACATGAAAGTAACCAAATTAATTTTGCCATTTTACTTCATAAGCATGATGCAAATATGGTTATTACATATAATTGATCACAAACAATATATTAAATCAATCCCACTTAAATAAGATTTCTGTTGCATTTTAAATCTTGTTATGTTTTTATTATTTGGGCACAATGTGTAGACAGCGGCATATCTTGCATACAAGCTACTACTTGCCTAGTGTGTGTTTTCAGCCACTTCAACTCAACTGGCATATGAAACAAATTGATTTAATAAAAGACTAAAGTATTGCAAATATGAGTATTATTCATTCTAAATGTAAGCATACCCAGAATCCTTTGCAAAATGCAGCAGAAACAAGATGCCTTGCACAAAGGAAGATCTTTATCTATGATAGACCACATTTTCAACAGTACCACCACAAATCGTCTGTAAGAAGAAACAAAAAATCCAATAAATAACATTTTTGTCTCAAAGGCACACAATTAATCAAAAACACAGATTATAGATTAAGATTGTTTTGTGCTAGAAAAGTTACAGAAACAACTTACACAAGCTCACATCTTATGTCTCTGATATAATACAATCTTATATTTTATAGAACTTTTTCTTTCTGTGTATCATTTAATATCGGTGTGTATTTTCATAATATTATAGTAAATGTAACCACCTTTATATTTCAGCAGTTCTGTCGTGATTGTCTTCCTCATTAAAGGCAAGGAGGCCATATGTCTCTCTGCAAACGGAAGATTTAATTAATGTTTTTTAATGCAACATGACAGTAATACAATCACAATGGTATTATAAAAATTAAATTTTATTAAATGTATGAACAATAAATACACTTTATTATTGAAAATACAATGATGACTTAAGTCAGTGTTTCACAGTCAAGTAGTACTACTGGTAATATACATGTGAACTCTCCTATTTTTGGAGGGAGACTCCCACTTTCAAGGTTCAAAATTATTTGAAAATGAGGGGTGTTTTACACATTTTCAGAAATCTCACTACTTGGAAACAGATAACTTCCTTCTTTGTTTATATGAAAATAACTCATCTCCCACGTGGCAAGTGAAAATCTCCCACTTTGGCTTCAGAAAGTTCACATATATGTGCATATTGAAATCAAAACAGGTCCTAAAATATTTATCTGACAGTTTAAGGTGAATTTTATTACTAATATGCCACTTAATAGCATTAAAACTAAAATAAAGTTTTTAAATTAGAGCTATACAGTTTACCAAATACATATTGATATAGAAATTAAATCTTAACTTATCATAATATGTTATGTATATGCACAGTACCTATTCTTTTTAACCTCCCATCCACTTAAAATTAAGAGGAAATAATTTGTGTATATATATCAAAATAACATGAACAATTAAGTGTATACAAACCTTTGTTTTGGACAAGTTTAAAAGGAAATAATACACATAAAGAATCTTAAAATAAAATGGTGAAATCTGCTTTAAGTCCAGGGAGGTTAAAAAACATACAAAATTGATAAAATCATGTAAAGTTCATCAAAATATTTATAGAACAAGATAAAAAGATTCCAATGGGAAACATACAATGCAAGAAAAAGAAAACAATAACAAAATATATAACAATAAGTAAATAAGAAAAGGTCCTATCAAAATTTTCACAGATATTTAAATTTTATCTACCTGCAGACCAAGGCAAACAAGGTAAATGTAAATGTGACAAAAACACAGAGACGAGACATAACACACAAAAAGAAAAACCATCAGTTACCGCCTTGGAACGGTCAGTCAGCAAAAGGGCCAACTGGGGTGCTTAAACCTGGTTTGTTGAGCGCTCCAACCTCGCACTTCCTGAAGGTTTTTCTATCAAACAAACAGTGTAAATAAAAATATCCCGTCAAAGTGAAACAACTAACTGTAAGCACCTGCATCGGGAGTTAAAATAGATATAATGAACTTATGTACAAACATGATAACTAGTAAAAAAACAACATATGTACAGTATGTACAGTAGATAAAAGCCTCGGCAACCAAACAATTCCAAATGAGAGAGTAGTTTCAAATAAAATGAAGCAGTGCAAGCGCTGATATATTATAAGAACAATATAATGACGTCATAAATGCAAAGACGTCATATGCCAAAAGTGTCAAAAGTGAAATGTAAAAAATACGGAAGAAACAATAGAATTTTAGAAAATCAACAAAATAAAACGTAGTATTGTTTAGAGTTATTACGTTTAAAAAACATATCATAAACGCCGAGGATTTATCCGCAGTTGACATATTATATATGATAAAGGTACAAAAAATCCTGATGTTATACCTACTGTGCAATCACACGTAAAGGGTATGGAGACTGCTCAAGTTGTCCCACCTATATAGGGCACGACTGGAGAGATGAAGAGACCAACAGTGACTGTCCAATTATGGCTTTAAGTCACTGTTTTCATATAGTCTCAACGACCTGTCCGATCATCGTGTAATTTAAAACAATGCAAGTTCTTGACAGTAAAAGGGTCAATTGCAAGCAATGCAGTACATCGAAGGATTCCCGGGTTGTAACCGTCTGCAATACATTTTCTGATAAGTTTTGTAAAGTGGTCAGAAAAGTTATTGAGACCCTCAATCTTCTTTAACTTGTATAAATCATTTCCATAGAATGCAGGATGGCTTATGCCTTTCTGCATAAGTGTTTTCATACTGCTATTATACTTAGAAGCAATAAAACCATTGCGGTGAAAGAATTTTGAAAACGCCTTTCTTAATTTATGAAAACGAAAGCCTTGCTGTAACAGTTTAGAAGAAATAAACAGGTTTCTATCATTAAAATCTTCTACTTAAGTACAAACTCGTGCAAACCTTGTAAGTTGTGATATGTAAATACCATAGGAGGTAGCACGAGGTGAATCACCATCAAGGTATGGATAATTCACAATACTAAAGTTGAAATCATCTCTCTTGTCATAGATTTTAGTAGAGACGTTGTCATTGGAAATATTGATCTCAATGTCTAGAAATGCTGCATTTAAATGTCAGTTATTTGCTTTATTAAGGGTAAGTTCTGGAGGGTAAATCAGATGGATCATTTGAGAAAAGAAAGGATTATCTATAGTTAGAATATCATCAAGATAGCGTGACCTTAAATAGAAAGCCTCTACATGTATAATGTGGCTTTGGTTTGAAGGGGATAAAGTAATCATGAAATCACGTTCAAAGCAGTATAAAAACAAATCTGCAATTAATGGTGCACAGTTGGTTCCCATAGGGATACCAATTTATACTTGTCTAAATAAAGTGTCACCGCATTTTATGTAAATATTGTCTAATAGAAAACGTACAGCTTCACAAACATCCGTGCAAGTCCACACAGTAAACTTTTCTAAGAAAGTGTTGGTAAAAAATACATTACTTTCATGACATGCAATATATAGACGTTGCTCTCGAGCAAATGTTTTCTCAATAAGAGCAATCAATTTGGTCTTAATTAAATCATGAGGTAAAGAGGTGTACAGCGTAGAGCAGGTACGGGAGGCCCCGGGTTCGATCCCGGGCCGCGACATACCAAAGTCGTTAAAAATGGTAGTGGTATAGCTCCCTTGCTAACGCTCAAGCAAATATAAGGGTAGTTCCACGACTGGTTGGCCCGGTGTCAGGATAATGTGACTGGGTGTGGTATCATGCCAGGTGTTCACGGCATGCTATACACAGTGAAGGCAGCACTATATCTGCTTCAAGTGGACACCGTCTCCAGATAACTGAAATACTGTTGGTGGGACGATAAACCCAATAAACAAACAAACAAACAGCGTAGAGAAATCGTTAGTATTAACTGCTGAGTAATGAAAGTTTAAAGCACGAAACTTGTCTAAGACTTCTGAAGAATTTTTAATAGACCAAAAAATGTTAATTCCTGAATTTTCATACACTTTTTCACAATATTTAACAACGTGATTGCGAACGGCTGTAAGGCAAGACGTAAGTAGTTTAGATATGTGAGTGGTGGTGCTAGAGCTGGCATTAGCAATGAATCGTGACTTGTATGGTGTTTTGTGAAGCTAAGGAATCCAGTACATGGAAGGAAGTTTTTCTTCCTTTGTTTCTATTTTGATATTGAAAACATGCAATATCTGTTTATGTTTGTCAATGACTGTCTGAAAGTCAAGGTTGGTGCAAGAGTAAGAACTGGTGGTGGATAACTCAGCACTCAGTACATTATTGTAATATAGTCGTCAGACAAAAATTATGTTGTTTGAAGCTTTGTCTGCAGGTACAAGTACAAATTTATCGTGAATATTCTGAAAGGACTGTTTTAGATGTTTTAAGTGATAAAAAGGTTTCTTAGGTAAACTAGAAGGATGGGAGCGGTAGAATGTTACGCGATTTTTTATTATCTTAAAAATGGCTTTCTTCCAAGTATTAAGCGCTACTGTATCCGTGTGCAGCAATCATGATACTTCACAACATGTTACAATATCATCATGAATACACAATCCATCTAAAATGATGGAAACATGAAAAATAACAGAGTGTACCTCATCTTTGTGTGTGTTTTTTTCTGTTTTTGACAAACTGGCAGTCAAACACTTTCTGTCCAAGAATGGCAAATGGGATACTTGTGTATTCCTGGTACTCATTTGTTACAGATTTTTTGTCTCGCCAAATAATTTGGCTGATTTTTGGCAGGTCTGTAACGCAAGCAATATGACATTTACATGCAAACAACAAATGGTATATGAAAACCATAAGCATGTACCTAATGAACAAAGATTATCAAATTATAAGAAAATGCAGCTTTTTAATGTTCTTAAATTAATATTTAACGATAAAGCTGTCCATAGACAGTGTGCTTCACAATTCTTAGTGCTGGATAGTACAATAATATTAACAGCAAAAAACAACGCATAACATGTAAGTAGAAATGGGAGAACACCTCTATTGAGATGGTTCCTGCTTTCGATAGTTACCATGTATGTTACTATGTATGCAAATTTTATAGGGAGTAAATTTGCCAGTGTTGAGAACTAAACACACAAAAAAGGACCATGACTTCATTATTTCTTTGAATGATGAGGAAACTGATAAAGAAGTCCTATTGAGGAAAATAAAACACCATACACATTGCAAACAGAAACACAATTACATAAAGCACCTATCAAACACATCTAATGTAGTCATTTGCATTGATACAGAAATCAAAAAAGCTGTCAAAAAAAAAAGAAATAAAAAAATAACATAAATACAAATGTGCATAAATTTATATATTTCAAAAATAGAATAAATACAATAATACACATGTTAGTATAGATAGATGACCCGCCCCTACACCAGGGCGTTTGGTCACTATTTAAACATATATATGATTAACTGCAGTGGTAAATGTACTACACAAAACAGGGTTAAAGCACGTGTTGATAGCTTGATAGATGCTGGTACTGTGTTCTATGTACACTTTATGGTCTTTTCTTATTTTAAACAGTTTGGTATCCTATAATAAGTTATAATAAATTTCAAGTCAACTTGAAACCTCTACTTACGTTAATTTGCACATTTTTGGGCTAGGCTAGGTGTCTGGTATAATTCAATAATTCAAGTTTGGGCATATAGTAGTTACCCTTCAATATATTTTAGACCACAACTACCGCCCACTGGCCAATCAGTGGCCAGTATTACCGTTGACTAAATTCCGTAGACAACTCTTTGGCGTTGTCTACACAGGTTAGTGATGAACAGAACAGAACATATTTTTATTGTACACAACGTACATCATCTTGTCAAATTCATCATACACATATAAATGTTCCACGTGGTTTGCAAAAGTTGTAACATATTGATATAACTTTTTATATTGGAATATACTTTCTGTTTAATGATTGTATATACGCATATATTCACATGATGTGTTTTGTACAAGACTTGTCTACATATTCTATGCATATACATGTATACCATTATATAAACATACTTATATTTATTGACTAAGTATTTGTCATTATCCTTTCCATAGAATAACAAATAGTACAAATTATTAGTAGTACTTCATATCAACAAAGCGTAGCATATATTGGTAAGGGGAACGGACATTAGTATATTTTATCTTTTCTTATGTGAACTAGCATAATAATAAAGTCACAATGTTCATTTCACACTCCATTCAGCTATATTATTGAACACAAATACACATTAAATACATCAAAAGAAGAAATAGTTTTCATAGATATAAGGAAATATTAATTTCAAAGGAACAAGATTAATGCATTATAGTGTCAATGCATTGTCTTACAGACAAAGGTTCCTTTATATAATTAGACAATCGTAGCATAACTTTTTATTTAGTGAGCTTAATAGTTTTAAAAATTTAAATAGATGGTCTTTTAAAATAATAACTATTTATATATTTTGATCTTAGATCACGATAGCATGGGCAAATCAAAACAAAGTGGTACTCATCTTCCAGATCATTCGAGTTACAGCATAACCAAAATCTCTGTCTCCTTTCTGTATAATTTCTGTTATATCTACCAGTTTGCATTCTTACAGGTAAAACAGATAATCTAAGTCTACTTATATATATTCTAGCTGTAGGCGTCAAGATGTGGCTCATATTGTAGATTATATTTTATAAATTGATAATTAATAAGGACAGAATTGTTTGTAATGTTTGTTTGTCATTCTTGGGTATAAATATCTATGATCCTTTGTTTAAAGGACTTAATAAACTGCTTGGTATTGACGCTACATATATTTGTGTTTATAAAAACTTAACCAAAACCATGCTCAAATAATAGTCGTTTTACATTTTATACCCAGTTTTTAGATCCCCTACTGCAGAGTTCCAAGCTTTCTTTATACGTCTCTCTAATAAATGAGTTATCTGTTTATATTACTTTAAGCCAATACTTAATTATTCTAACATATCTATTAACAAAGATCGGATATCTACCCAGCTCACAGTATACTCCCGCTGAACTAGTGTTTAGTTTAACATGTAATATACGTTTACAGAATTTCAGGTGTATACGTTCCAATTCTTTAGACTTGGTATATCCCCAAATCTCACGCGCATACCCTAAAATAGAACCAACAAAGGCATCAAATAATTCAAGCTTAGTTTTAGGAGATATATCAAATTTCCTACCATTGTACCATAACACATTCATAGCTTTAGTTGTCTTTCCGGCCAAATACTCTTGGTTTAATATAAAATTTCCAGTATAATTAAAAATTGAACCTAAATAATAAAAAAAATATTTACGACTTTCAGTGGTTCAGTATTACATGTCCACTTTTCGTGATTTAGTACACTTCTTCTTTTTCTAAATACTACAATTTTTTACTTATATGTATTAACGCTGAGACCCCAAGTAGTACAGTAATCATATAGCCGGTCCAGACTATTCTGTAATTCTTCAGGAGTATTTGCAAGAACAACCATATCATCAGCAAACAGGAGAAGTTTAACCAATATATCTTTAACATGTATTCCTTTGTCACTATTATTCTTCAGATAGTTCTCAAGATCTTCAACAAAAAGTGAAAACATGATCGGTGATAACACTTCCCCTTGACGTAAACCGATTGCGTAATTAAAGAACTCTGAATACTCATTACATGATTTAACACACGACTGAATCTTCTTATACATATCTCTGACAATATTAAGGAATTTACCCTTTATCCCAAAGTTGAATAATTTTAACCATAAGGCATTTCTATTGATAGAGTCGTAACACTTTTCACGTCCACAAATACTGCGAATAACCTTTTATTTTCAAAGATATAATTTTGGATCACCGATATAAGTATGAACATAGCATCAATAGTTGATAGGTCTTTACGAAACCCAAACTGTGAATCTGGTATAAGTTTATATTCATCACAGACTTTACTTATTCTCTTATTAAGTATTGTTGTAAATAGCTTAGAAAAACAACTGACTAATGTTATGCCTCTATAATTTTCCACACTAGATTTATCCCCCTTTTTATGCACAGGGGCTATAACTCCTTAAGTCCATGACTCAGGAAAATGTCCAGATTTTAAGACAGCGTTAAATACATCAGCAATTTGTGAGGATAAAATATCAATTCCTTCAATAAAATACTCATTGAGTAGATAGTCGTTTCCATGTGCTTTTCCTCGTTTCAAACATTTAACTGCAGATGTTATTTCCTGTACTGTGATTGATTCATCTAGTGATGGAAAGACTTGATCATCGCTCCTAAAGGTGTGCATATTTATAAAACTGTCAGCGCCAGGAATATCACAATTTAAATTTTGAAAATAGCTCTTAAAATCATTTAATGAAATGTCTGATTGTTGTTTGTTAGCTGTTTTAAAATACTTCCAGAATTGCATAGGATTGGACTTTTTTAGCTTTTCTAAATCCTTTGCTTTTTGTAATTTATATTTATATTTTTTCTTCTTAACAATACTTTTTATATGTACTTTTTTCTCACAAAATAATAGTCTGCTTTCTTTATCTTTGTATCTATTATATGTATATAATGCATCCATATATTGTTTCCTAGCTATTATACATTCATTATCATACCATTCTTTGTCGTTAATATTTCTATCATTAAAATGTACAGTGTTATGTATATATTTTTCATTTAAAAACAGAGGGTTTGCAACATCACATAAAACGCTTTCAAAGTTTGTGATTGCAGTATTTACATCTTCCCTACTAAATTCCGAATCTAAGGATATCTTAGAAACAATCTGGTTTAATTTTGGAAGGTTTATTATACGTTCAGACCTAAACTGGTTCCGTAACACAACGTTCCATTTAATATATGAATATTGTATTTGAGTATTCGGTTTGGGAATGTCATTACACATCAAGGAGAAATGTAATGGAGTATGATCCATTCATTAATTGATCCATTAGTAAATTTACTTATAAATTTGAAATTATTTTCAAAAGTTAGCAGATAGTCTATAACAGATGACCCGTTCTTTGACACATAGGCAAACCCGTCTGTGTTGCCAACATGGCCATTCACTATACGTGTACAGGTGGCCTTACACAGGTCTAGTAGTTTAGTCCCATGGCTATTACACGAACGGTCAAGTGAGGCCCGGCACATGTGCTTATCAGGAACATATTTGGGGTCATCAATTTGGAAGTTACTTACATCAGATACAATAAAATCATGCTTATTTCCAACTCTTCTGTTTAGATCGCCTACAATATATACTGTACCCAGATTGCCAAAATGAGTAATGTCATTTTCCAAACACAGGAAGAGATCAACATCCATCACATTGTAAGCTGGGGAATCTTGTCCCCATATATATGCACCACAAATGTAAACATCTTCTTCTAACTTGAAGAAGTTATGGTCCAATTTAATACAGATAAGCGTATCATACAGATTTTTAACAATTGATATACCTCTTTGTAATGCTTCTCTGTAGTGTAATGCAGTACCACCACTATGCCTTCTAGCTACCCTGTTCTTAAATTTTCTAAGGATCACTTTCACTCAAAGCCCATGTTTCATACATAAAACATATATCACTTTTATATATCACATTTACAAAATTCGAACTTTCCCTTTTACATTTACTAAGCCCATTAACGTTCCAAGATGTTACTTTCAGCTCACTCCCCTCAAACTCCTACCCTCTCACCGGTTTACCATTGACATATAACGTATTGTAAGCTATCCGAGCTCGATCCCCTTTGTCCATATGCCCCTTTAGCAGACTCTGCAGCTTTTTTCTCTTCCCTACAACTTCCCTAGGAAATTGTTCAAACACATTGCACCCTGTACCAGTTAATGATTTCCACTGCCTTCTGACCAATTCCCTGTCCCTGAACAATGTGAACCTGGCTGCACGTGCATCTCGTATACTATCTCATGTTAAACAATAAACGGCCGATAGCTTAGTGTAATACTGTGCTATCGATACATATTTGTCATAATAGTACGAAGTGGACGTTTAAGCATACAAACGAAAGAAACATACAATGTATAACGTATATTTTGTTTCATTTCAATACATGGTAACAAGATTGCAATATATAATATTAACACGTTTCAACAATGCAAAAAGTAAATGTTAACTGTATGCAATACATTTTCATTGTTATTCAATATTTCACCGCACGTTAAGAAGCCTTCAAAATTTTATAAACTTACAGATATTTTTGGACCATTTTTAACAGTAACTACTGTTGATATACAGTCAGTTACATGAACTTCAACAGATGTATTTGGATTGTTATACACAAAAGGTTGTTCGATCCGACTTTCTGTCTCAGATGTAGATGTAACTGTTGCCGTTGGTTCGCGTTTCGGCAATTTGGCAGGTAGCGGAGGCTGAACGGCATCGCTTATAGCCTTTTGTAGCAGCTCGGAAGGCCGTTTATAATCTCTAACCGCTGTGCTGCGATGACCGCTTCTACCCATAATGGCCTGTTCGTCAAAATTCTGGGCATACAGATTTGTACATAATGTGACTTTCCCGGAGTGGTTTCTGATGTTTCGTCCCTCCGTATCTATTCCAGCCTTTGTAAACATATCTTTTATATACTTAGAAATCGTATTGACGCCTACGCATTGGCTGGAGAATACAATTGATCTAGTGAGCTTTGGTGATAAGTGTTTCCGGTAAAAGGTCCTGATTTGTGTATGTTGTCAAGGTATGTTTCAAATAAACTAACAACACATCTGGGATTTCCAGCCATAGAATGTTGCTTTACTAATTTCGGTTCAACTTTCCTCTGATGTAATCCACCTTGAACATTCTTACTATTTCTTCCTCTGAAAACAAGCACTTTATTTCCGTATTCAATCCTAATAGAATACTGATTGGCATCTAGATTTCGATGTTCATCGCCAACTCTAAAACCAAATATTTTACAGTTGTAAAAACACGGCGTAGCTTATTGATTTTGCGTTTGCGTAACCAATAACACCAGTGTCTCACAACTTCATCTTCATCTCTCACTGAATCCGCCCGATTTCTGTGAATTCCTACATCTAAAAATACACAAAAATTATAAAATAAACGCACAGTAAAACTGACTTATATATTACGTTGACCGATTAGCAAAAATACTATATAGATTTTACAGATAAATATCTTTGAGATACTTTCCTTTTCATTTACATTGCAACATTTCGTTACGAGTTAGAAATTATACCTATTGTTAAATATGTAATACTCCGCCAATAAGAAAATTATAATCATCATTGCTGGTACTGCATCATCATCATTTGTTATTATTGTTGTTGATGATGATAATGTTAGCTTGCGAAATTTCAAATTGACTGTTGAAAGGGCAAACTTTTTTCTATATTAAAACACCGAAACATTTGTTTGTTGTTTTTGTTGTGTTGAAATGGCAAAAATATAACACTAACTTTAAAACTACTCAAGTTTTTTAATTTGATTAAATGACTAACTAAAATTACAACAAAATTACTCACTAAATGATAAAATTATCTAACTGACACAATATGAAAATAATTAACTTAATATTTCAATGACTGATTAATGAAATGCATTGTTACCTACCTTGATTGGTTAATTCTTTCATATGGCTGTCAAGCTGCTTTCTGAATTCAGCGAAGTGTGTATCCTTAAAGTCAAACATGTTCACATCTGATCGACCGTGTACCTCTCGTAGAGTTCGCTGAATAGATGCAGCAATGTTGTACAAAGTATTCGGTGGGTAAGGGAAACCACAGTTTCAACGACACTGTATAATGAATCTAGATAACCAGTAATCCATGGAATACAGAGACCGATTGCCTAAAGTCGCTGGAACGAGGCCACTGTCACCAAGAAGTGTTTCAGCTTGGGTGTTTCTCCACTCAGCCTATTCTACGTAGCACGACATCGCCCAGCTATTTTGTTTCCTTGTTTTCACTGGAATTCTTTCAATCCTGTGTTGCTGCAACTGTTCTTCAGTTCTACATTGTTAAATCGTTTAGTAATACTCGTTTTTGATTCAAAAATGTCTTGAGTCGGTAACAAGTCAAGCTCGGTAATAGTTACATCGTTTAACTCGTAGAGTTGTGTTAAACTCTTCACTCATTTAACTAAAACTTTAAATACATCTGACTACTTTTATACACAAATTATGAGTGACAAAAGTTTGTATATCGGCTTGTAAATTATGGGCGATACATTGCTTTGTGCACGAGAATTTCGGGGTTTTGCAGTCGTGTGGTCTAAGTAGGATAGACACCTTGTGGAGTGACCTATGAAAAATAGACGCTCGCTGCGCTCGCGTCTATTTTTCATAGATCACTTCACTCGTTGTCTATTCTTTACTTAAACAGTAACTTCATTTATATAAATATATTGCTATATACAGTACCTGTCCATAATACAGTTTGCAATACCATCTGATGCACACTGCAGTTTTTCTCCCACTGTTACATGAATAACTAAAGTTTGTTAACCAATAAAAAAAGAATATATGACACAGTCCTATGAGTATTGCAACATATACCAAACTCCGAAAAGGCACAGAATAAAGGTATTTCACATGCAAGCCAAGCGAAAAGTAAGAACAAATTTGTGATGAGTCATTTAAGGAAAAGAGCAAACCCGACAGTTAGCGCCTTGGAACCGTCAGTCGGCAATATGGACCGACTGGAGTGCTTAAGCCGGTTTTACAGAGCTCTAACCTCGCACTTCCTGACGAGTTTCTCAAATGCAGGCAACGAAAGAAAAACGATCCTATTTGAAAACAAAATGTCCATGCGCTGATATTTTCTATACGTTATGACGAAAGTAGTGACGTCATCGAAAAATAATGTCCACATAGTGTTCAGAAAAGGAATATGGTAGTATTTCAATTTGAAAAACAACACAAAAAGGGTTGACCATTAACTTTCTGAATCATGAACAAACATGACCAGAGACGAATAAATGATTGTAGCATCCTGTTCATGTGGAGATGGAATTGAAGAACCAAAGTTCAATGTCCATCAAAGGAAATACACGTAACAATCCTTATAGGATGACAACATATATTACATGCACGGGGAGATTTTTTACGACCGCCACACTGAACAAGTAACATTGTTGTGATCCTGAAAAAGAATATATGACACAGTCCTATGAGTATTGCAACATATACCAAACTCCGAAAAGGCATAGAACAAAGGTATTTCACATGAAAGCCAAGCGAAAAGTAAGAACAAACTTGTGATGAGTCGTTTAAGGAAAAGAGCAAACCCGACAGTTACCGCCTTGGAACGGTCAGTCGGCAATATGGACCGACTGGGGTGCTTAAACCGGTTTTACAGAGCTCTAACCTCGCACTTCGTGACGAGTTTCTTAAATGCAAGCAACGGAAAGAAAAACGATCTATTTGAAAACAAAATGTCCATGCGCTGATATTTTCTATGACGAAAGTAGTGACGTCATCGAAAAATAATGTCCACATAGTGTTCAGAAAAGGAATATGGCAGTATTTCGAAGTACAACCTAACCTGCTTGCTCAGTTTGTATCCATTTCCAGGAAGCTTGTGCAACTATAGTATTTTGCTGACAATATTATGTCATCATGACTATACGTCATCAAACAAACATGGCGCCGCGTGGTAGTAATTTGAAAATCAAACAGAACAATAACATTCTATCAACCCGGACAGCAGAGAGGTGTTGACCCAATGTTGGTCCATCACAGACTACTGTGTTGGGTCATCAACAGGTGCCAACACTGGGCCAATGTTGGCCCATCACAGACCACTGTGTTGGGCCCTCAACAGGTGCCAACACTTTGCCAATGTTGGCCCATCACAGACCACTGTGTTGGGCCCTCAACAGGTGCCAACATTGGGCCAATGTTGGCCCATCACAGACCACTGTGTTGGGCCCTCAACAGGTGCCAACACTGGGCCATTGTCATTTTGTTCTTTGGCTCCATGTTAGGCCAATGCTGCCATCCATTGAGGGCCCAACACTGTGGTGTATGCTGGTCTAACATCTAGGATTCAAGAGAACATTATAAAAGACAGGAGTAAATATTTGCTAATTATTCTTATATTCTAATGATAAAAACCTTTTTTTTTAAATGGTTGCACAGGTGCATTATTACATTTGCTGGTATCCACAACAGTTATAAAATATATTTTAACACTAGAGTGTTCTTCTTATGAGAAAATATTTACAAAAAAGTACACTTAGTATAAATATAAATGTTCACAAGTAACATTTATTAGAAAAAAAATTTCTGCTGTCAACATACTAATGGCAACAAATGAAGAAAATACACAATTTTTAAGCAAAATTAAGGAGGTTTGGGACAGAATAGTTGACAAAATATAAAGATTTTATGGCAAATTATTAATTACAGCACTACAAATAGTTCTTTAAACTGACCTCAGAAAGTGTATGTTAAGTACTCAAACTTGACTCAAATAAATGAAGTAGTGGAAAGATGGGTTTACACTGTGTTGTATTGAAGGGGATATCCGCCAATATTCAATGTCTGATTTGCAACACTGCATATGCTTAAAGTTGCTATTTGTTTTCACAAACTCGTTCGTTTTTACATGTATCTAATTCACATTTCTCGTATACAATTTTGAAATCACAAATCTCAAGTCACAATTATCAAGTCACAAATTACTAATCTACAAGTTAAGGAATTGACAACATTCTGACGTTAGGTGGCGGTACTACATAAATATAGACGTCATTATGCCAAAAATAGAACGGAATATCATAAGTTAATATAGAACGGAATCATAAATGATTCTTCAAAGGAGGTACGATAGAAAGCAGGCAACGTTTTTTTGGTGTCAAATTGAACGCGCTATCTTTTGCTAAAAGTAGTTATTATTGTATATATTAAAATTCTGCAAGTGATTTTACCATATAAATCTTTGTTTTCTTAAAACTACATTCAATGCATTTAACATACATATCTGACGTTTCCAGAAGAACATACGATCTCAGTCGCATTCGGATTTGTTTACAATGCATTGGAATTGAACTACATCAACAGGTGCGTGATGTAGTGAGAATGCTTTCGCCAGAGTCAGGTGCCCATGTAGTTCAGTTGCAAGAGCACCTACCTCGAGAGCAGGAGGTCTTGGGTTTGACCCCCGCCCTCAGTAATGGAATTTTTCCAGCCTATTTTAGTGGCGTAAGATGGGGTTCTCCAGAAAACCCTGTGGAGCAGGAACAGGCTAGGTACTGGTGGTTCTGTCCAGTTGATGCCTGGCTAAAAATATGGATGTTTAAAATAAAATAGGTTTAAACTAATATATACTGTCTACCGGTAACGAAAATTTTTGCCAGCTCGGATCACTTCGGTTAAATCAGGATATATGCAGTTAAATGTGCCACAAACAATAACTTATATATCCATAAAATTATATAACACAAAAAAATACATGTGTCTGATTCTGTCGGTAAGAAACTCAAAACTTGAAAGTACATACGAACGCGGACCAGTTCAAGCAGTACATTCTATTTCTAGATGGACATCCCCGTGTTAGAAGCGCCCCCTTGCGTCCTAAAGCCCCGGTCCCACCACACGAACGTTGTTTTAGCGTTCCTTAAAGGCGTCTCGAAAGGAATGTGGTATCCCACTGAGCCAGGCCCCCACATGCTATGACCAGACCTGCTAATTGCTGGTCATCACTGCAGGGAGTCTTTAGCCAACATAGTACTAATCTGTCACAGTAATACCTCTGATGGGTTAATACAAAACTAAATTACCTGCTAGTATGGATGTGAGACAGTAGGCTAGTTTTGCACAAAGCCACAAACATTATTGTTAGTGATAATGTGGGTTGTTTACTATATGATCCCTAACAAATTCTTTATTGCATTAATTACTAGGTGTCAATTTTGTAACTGCAAGATTATGTATTTATTTCATAGCTAAATATTTAATTTTGAAAATACATGAGAGATACAAGTTTTAGTATTCAAAATGACTTAAAATGAGTCTGAAGGACATTATTCTGACAATGAAGACTTTTTAAATTGCTTTTGTTTGAAACGTTTCGTTACATTTTACAAATCCAAATAAAATCTAACTTAAAATATATATGAGAACTAAAAGAATGAAAGAAATAACAAAATGTATAAGAAATAACAAAATCAACCAACAAAGTAAGAAAGAAAACAAATAAAGATATATATATATATATATATATATATATATATATATATATATATATATATATATATATATATATATATATATATATATAGGATTGCGTAATTGGTATATTCACAACTGTTTCCTTTACAAACTGTGAATGACTATGTTCAACTCCCAGATATAGCATACATACACTTGGATCTTGAACAATACCTGTGTGACAGACACATCGGTTACAGACTGTGGCAGCCTGGCTTATCAGAAAACAGATGCCCTCACATGCTGGGTGGGGCAATAAATGGGGGGGGGGGTCACTTACATGAGGCTTTTGAGATGCCTTTAAACGGTAGAGAGGGGGGACCGAATTTCGAAAACGCTCGTCACCACAAAATGGGAAAGAAATCGAAAACACGGGCGTTGTCTTAGCGTTTCTATAGCGTTGGTTTAGCGGTGACGCGAGCGTTGATAAAGCGGCGTTCTGCGCATGCGGGCTATGGCTCGGCGGAGGGGAGATTTTTACTTCGTAGCTGAAAGGATCGTTTTGGCAAAAGTTCATCATGCCACGAGGACAAAAGAAGAGGAAAGATGGGGAAGGAAAAGCAGCAGCCTCCAAGTTTATTTCCGAGCAAGCAGCTGAACCAATGGAGTCAGGTAAATATATATGGGCACTGGTTGTATCAAGAAATATTTAACCAATTGTGCAAAACTATTGTTATAAATTTAACTTTAACATTTTTTTATCCAGATTTTTTTTAAACAAAACCAACAACAAGATTAAAGATCTTTATTGGAAAATCTATATTAACAAAAACACACAAGTATTAAACAAGACATGTTTTAATATAAAGTGCTTTTATCAATGTAATTGCCATCAAGAATGAATCAGTTTCTGTAATAATCTCTCATAACATTTTCAACAAATACAAGCACAATTTGTTGCGCTTCCAATACTTGGGCCCCATAAACGTTCGAGATCCTTTAACAATAAGTTACAATGTCAAATAACTAGGGATGTTAACGAATATTCGAATATCAAGTCGCTTTCGAATAGAGATTTTTGGATTCGAATATTTTATAATCTTTATTTCCCTTTAGTTAAGTTCGAAGGGAAATTGAAAAAAAAACATTTCTTTAGTTGATCGTAGTGTCTTCCAGCGACTTAAGATATGTGGTCGCGCTCACTCTAAGATAGAGGGGGTGGGTCATGTCTCCTGATAACGAATTGCCATCTGGTTAACAACATGAAATCACCTTACCGCGCACAGCTTCTTCTCTGCCCCCTCTCCCACTTAGACCCAGTCACATCACCCACATCACCATACAGCTGTATAAACAGTTGTCAAAGTACAATAAACACACTTGTCAGTTCAGTGCTGTGGCAATTAGCTACAGCAATACGTAACACTGACTCTACCCAGCTTCGGAGGGATAGTGTGTAATAAAAACATTATATAAGGCTATACTTATTGATAACAGTCCACCAGAACTTCTTTATTTTTGGAAAGCACAACTAGATCATTGTCAAACAAAATTTAATTGCAATCACTTTCTGTTTTTGTCACTCTACTTCATACTTGTTATTTTATTCCTATACAATAACGCGACATCTGTTATTTTTGTCACCGCGATTTTCTGTTCTCTGTTTCAGCTTCGTTCTCTCCGAATAACAAAATTGTAAATCTACAGACTTTTTAATTGTTCGTCATAGCTTTACTTAACACACTTAAAACTCACACACAGTAATTGTCATCATCAAATGGTTTTGTTTACCTTCGCCTTTCACCTATAGGCATATGGCGAGCAGGTTCGTAATTGTCACTTGCGTATTGGTAACTAAATGTCTCTAATTGACATGTTATGGCTTCGGATTAACGCCCTTAGCGATATCAGCCAATCACAATTAAACATCAATCCGACCACCAACCAATCAAGACCGTTAATTGGCTGTACACTTGAGCGATTTCCCTTAATAAAACCTTTGTGGTTTTGCCTAATTGTGTTACAGTCGATCCAGTATCACCCGTATTTTGTCCTTTTGAAAATGCCTGCTTTAATCATTAATGTATTTTATAAGATTAGTTCAGAAAACATAATTGACTGTTTGTTGTTATCATTGTTTGCGGTTAGTAGAGTAAAATATTAAAATTGTGAGCTATTTTGCAGGTGTTGTACAGTTTCATCTAATAAAATTATGATATGGTTTTATTAAATCGACATGTTAACATTAAAAGGAGCTTACGTAGCCCTTTTAATACGTCATATGTTTATACAAATAAGTTATTAAGTACGCAAAATACCTTTAAATTGTAAAGGTACAACGCGTAACAAAAAGACACCCAAGTTTAAGGTGACTTACTAATAGTGTAAATATTATACGGGACTTTGCCGGTCATCCTATTGATCGGTTGCCGTATAGTTTTTATAAGAGTTTCAATAATAATAATAATAATAATAATAATAATAATAATAATAATAATAATAATAATAATAATTGTTAAGTAACAATGACTTTGTTTACGCATTTACTGGCATTCTTCACTGACAGTATTTTCTTGCAAGTTATCGCTGACCAAGTAAAGAAACACCCCGTCTGGTCCTTCAGTACAAACAGATAATGGCGGATTGAAAATATTGCCGTTTGTATTTCAAAAAGAAGAAATTGTCGTTTTAAAACTAAATGCTATGCTAAAATAAAAAAATCTACCGCCGCTTCTGCATCAAGTAAGGCTAGCAATGTAAATTGTGGCCAGAAATAAACATTTTACAATGAATAAACACATTGAATGTAACGGAAAATTACCGCGTTATGTGCCACTATGATATAAATTCGTTCCAAATATTCGAATACACGTTACGAATATTCAAATATCGTTTTGGGATTCGATTAAAATCCCTACAAATAACATTTACAACAAAGTAATAAACATGTGTATATATAATATATACAATGCACAAGTATCTCCTCAGTGTTCTACACAGTGTTTAATTGATAGCCACCATTCTCTCCTGCCAGTCAACTGATCCTGCTGGGGAGTTGCACCAATGCTTGAGTTGGTTTCGCTGCATCTTCCCATCACGCGAGGCTGTGTTGGGGCCTTGCAGAACGATAGTGTCCCCCAAGTTCCGTCCTTCTCTCCATGCCCCAGGCTGCAGATTCCCATCTGGTTGTGCACGGTCCACAAGTCTGTTCTGGAGCACTGGGAAGCGGGTGCGCATCAGGTTGTGGAGAAGACAGCAAGCTTCCACGATGGTTCTGGAAGTTTCATGGTGATGTTGCATGGTGGTAAGCAGAATATGAAACCTGTTGGCCAGGATGCCGAATGCGTTGTCTACGACCCGTCTTGCCCTGGATCCCAGAAAGTTGAAGATGCGCTCTTCATGGGTGAGGTTTCTGGTGCTGTACGGCTTCATGCAGTAGGTCCGCAGTGAGAAGGCGTCCTCCCCGATGATGAAGTAAGGCACATCCTGATTGTCATTGGGTAAGTGGACCTGGCTGAGGAAAGGCATGAATCCTGTTCTGGTCCAGCCCACGATGGAGATCACTTTCGTTGAAGATCTGAGCGTCTGAGGATGAGACATTGCCTGATACGTCAATGTAGGTGAACTTGTAGTCAGCATCCACCATGGCAAACAGGACACGCTGTAAAAGCCCTTGTAGTTGTAGAATTCTGAGCCAGAGTTACGAGGGGCTTTACCGGCCACATGCTTGTCATCAATGGCACCAATTGTGTGGGCAAAGTTCCATCTCTGGTACCATTGGTCAGCCAGGTCTCTCCATTCTTGTTCAGTTGTTGGGCAACACAAGAGTTCATCTGTGTACTCCTCAATGATGGCCTTTACATCTTCTCTGACTACCATACTGATGGTGTTATGGGGAACACTCCAGGCGTGTTACATGTTTCTGTAGGTATTACCAGACGCCAGGTGCCGTAGGGTGATTGCCACTTTGAGACCAGGTTCCAGGTTTACTCGGTAATTGGTGTCTTGCTTGGTCAATCTGGGTGTCAGCCTCTGTACAACTTCATTAAACATGGCTGGTGGCATCCTCATGAAGTGCTGGAAGGCTCGTGGACCCTCATTCCTGATCTCCACCATCAGCTTCTCATAAGTCCATGTTCAGGCCTTCTCACTATCCACTGTCTGACCCTAACCACTCTGTCTCTCCTTCTTCTTTCTCTTCTTCTTCTGTCAACAGCTTGTTGCAGGTTCTGGTTCTGCTGCTGCACTAGTACACCGATCACGGCGAGTCTCTCAGCATCCAAGCGCACTCTTACTGTAACTTTGAGAAAATTGTGAATTATGTCTGCACGCAACGGCAGCTCGATTCCAAATGGGCTCCTGGTTCTTTTTTCCCCGTATTTATAGCGAAATGCTGGTCCCGCTTCGACACCTCCATACCAACGCTAAAACTGACAGACTGTCTGTCTGCTAAAACAAAGTTCATCACCGCAACAGATCGCTGCTTTAACGCCCGACACCGTTCCACCAATTCCGTGTCTGCTCGTAAAACGCTTACAACCGCTCCACCAAAGTTTGCGCAACGTTTAAACACCGCCTGGGCACAGCTGGCGAAGCAGCGGTGGTCCAGCTTTCAAGATTTCTGCGTTGGCCTAGCGGACCCAAGCTTCCAGGAACTTGCGTCTAGCGGTGACTTAGCGTTGTTAGAGCGGCGGTGAACTTTGGCGGAGCGGAAAATTGACCCTTTCTTACCGCTCCTGATATTTTGTGCAGCTCAAAACTTTCTGAGCGGTTGGAGGGACCATAAGCGGTGACCGAGCGTATACGGCTTCCTTAACGGTGGCCAACGTCTGCTGAACGGTAACAAGCGGTGATGAACTTTTTTTCACCGCTCCAGGAACGCTACAGCACCGTTCGTGCGGTGGGATCGGTGCTTAATGTTGAACTGGTGTTATTCGGTGTACATTTTACATTAGAGATTTGCGCCTCCAGATTAGTAACTTGTAAATTTGATTCTAGAAATATAAAATGTATTCGTGATTTTCGCCCCGTAAACTTGTAAATTGTATATGCGGGAAATGTGAAATTGTTCAAAGATAGATAAGTATTTTATTGTATATAAGACCTCTGGTCCATTATTACAACATAGATAAAATACAGTAATTACATATATCAATGGTGACGAAAATAACATATGGTATGTATTAATATGAAATCATGAAATCATTATTCTCTCTCTTCCTCTTCTCTCTCTCTCTCTCTCTATCAATTGAAAACGTTAGTTACTATTATGAACAGTATTAAACATTTATAATTATGTTATGAAAATAACAAATGAGTGATACTTTTGTAATACTCTATGTGGTAAAATATGAGTTGTCCTGCAGAATATCTAATTGGTGTTTTCAAGTGTTCAGTTTTTAATTTCAAATGATTTATTAATGAATATAGATAACTTTGATGAAGTATTTTTATTCTCTGATTTTAAGAGCTCAATAAATTTTAATACATTAGGCCTTTTCCAATAATGCTGATTTATATATTGTTTTCTTTTAGTTTCATATATTGGACATTCTAATAGGAAGTGATGTTCATCCTCTAATTCATTACAGTTTTCACATTTTCTTTGATCTACGGGAATAGAGATTGGTTTATGCCAGCGACCTGTCTCTATTTTTAATCTGTGTGAGGAAAGTCTCAATCTTGTAAGTGATTTTCTAATTTTTTCTACAGTTATGTTATCTAGGTATGGTTTAAAACTGAAGTCACTGAATAGTTTATAAGTATTAGCGCGGGATGATGTGTTTATTTTTCCAGCCCAGTCTTGTTGATAACAATCTTTAACCCTCTGTTTAAAAAGAGACATGAATACTTTAATGTTTTCTACCCCTTGATTGAGCTATACATGGCTAAAGCCCATATTCTCTAATATATTTTTAATTGTAATAGCCCAATTAGTTTTGTTTGGGTACGTCTCCATATCTTTAATTAACATGTTATAAGTATACACTGTGTATTTAGTTGGATTGCTTGCTTTAATTTTAAGCCAAAATCTTATCATATGAATGATTCTCAATTTTACTAATGGCATTCTACCTAGCTCTCCATATATGAATTCGTTTTGCGTTTAGGTTTTTACACATAGTATTTCTTTGCAATATTTGAGGTGTATTCTTTCAATTTTGGTTATATTTAAAATCCCTAATACTTCTGATCCGTAGTTTAATATTGGTAATATGAGTTTGTCGAATAATTCTAAACGGTGACTTATTTTAATGTTTGTGAATTTAGCTAAATACTTTTTTCATTTTAAAAATTGCTTCGAAGCCTGTCCAGCCAATGATTCATAGGCATGTGAAAAACTTCCTCCTGATGATACTTTAACGCCTAAATAATTAAAAGTTTGCACAATATCTATCTGTTCATGGTTATATGTAAATTGTACATCTTGGGATATACGCCCTTTTCTAAAAATCATAATTTTACTTTTGGTAACATTTACGGTTAATTTTGATCTCTGGCAGTATTCATGTAGTATATTTAGACTATTTTGCAAACTATCTTTACTATCAGCGAAAATGACAATGTCATCTGCATATAATAACACAAATAACTTAAACATATCGAGCTTAATTCCTTCAGCACCGTTTAACATTAATGATTCCTCTAGATCGTTTAAATCGTTCAAATGTAATGTTGAAATGTGAACATTTTAATAGGTTAATAAGAAAAGGTCCTATCAAATTTTTTACTGATATTTAAATTTTATCTACCAGTAGACAAAGGCCAACAAGGTAAATATAAATGTGACAAAAACACAGAGACGAGACATAACACACATAAAGAAAAACCATCAGTTACCGCCTTGGAACGGTCAATCGGCAAAAGGGCCGACTGGGGTGCTTAAACCTGGTTTGTGGAGCGCTCCAACCTCGCACTTCCTGACGGTTTTCCTTGCAAACAAACAGTGTAAATAACAATATCCCGTCAAAGCGAAACAACTAACAGTAAGCACCTTCATCGGGAGTTAAACAGACACAATGAACTGTTATACATACATAATAACTAGCAATAAAATAAACTATAAACATATGTACAGTAGATGAAAGCCTCGGCAACGTAAAAATAAAAATTCCAAACGAGAGATTAGTTTGACATAAAACAGCCCAGGCGCTGATATATTATAAGATATTATAAGAACAAATAAACAGCCCAAGCGCTGATATATTATAAGAACAAATAAAACAGCCCAAGTGCTGATATATAATAAAATCAAATTAAATATGGCATATACTGCCATGACATCATGTGCCAAAAGGGTCAAAAGTGAAATGTAAAAAATACGAAAGAAAACATCGAAATTTAGAAAACAACCTACCAACAAAATAAAATGTAGTATTGTAAAGAGCTAATAAAATTTAAAAAAAAAACAGTTCATAGAAAGCCAGTTGGAGAAAAGTCCTAAAGATCCCGATGTTATAGCTACTGTGCAATCTCACGTAAAGGGTATGGAGACTGCTAAAGTTGTCTTACCTATATAGGGCACGACTGGAGAGATGAAGAGACAAGAATTTCCAACAGTAACTGTCCAATTATGGCTTTAAGTCACTGTTTTCATATATGTAGTCTCAACGACCTGTCCGGTCATCGTGTAATTTAAAAGCAATGCAAGTTCTTGACTGCAAAAGGGTCAAATGCAAGCAATGCAGTACAACGAAGGATTCCCGAGTTGTAACCGTCTGCAATACATTTTCTGATAAATTTGGTAAAAGGGTCAGAAAAGTAATTGAGACCCTTGATTTTCTTTAACATGAATCAAACATTTCCATTAAATGCAGGATGGTTTATGCCTTTCTGCATCAGTGTTTTCATACTGCTATTATACTTAGAAGCAATAAAACCATTGTGGTGAAAGAATTTTGAAAACGCCTTTCTTAATTTATGAAAACGAAAGCCTTGCTATAACAGTTTAGAAGAAATAAACAGGTTTCTAGCATTGAAATCTTCTACTTTAGTACAAACTCGTACAAACCTTGTAAGTTGTGATATGTAAATACCATAAGAGGTAGCACGAGGTCAATCACCGTCAAGGCATGGATAATTCACAATACTAAAGTTGAAATCATCTCTCTTGTCATAGATTTTAGTAGAGTCGTTTTCATTGAAAATAGCGATCTCAATGTCTAGAATTTCTGCATTTAAATGTCAGTTATTTGCTTTATTAAGGGCAAGTTCTGGAAGGTAAATCAAATGGATCATTTGATAAAAGAAAGGATTATCTGTAGTAAGAATATCGTCAAGATAGCGTGACGTTAAATTAAAAGCATCTATAATGTGGCTTTGGTTAAAAGTGGATAAAGTTAACACGAAATCACGTTCAAAGCAGTATAAAAACAAATCGGCAATCAATGGTGCACAGTTAGTTCCCATAGGAATACCAATTACTTGTCTAAATAAAGTGTCACCGCATTTTATGTAAATATTGTCTAAAAGGAAACGTAGAGCTTCACAAACATCCGAGCAAGTCCTCATAGTAATTAAGTAAGCATTAAGCATTAAGTTATTTTCTAAGAAGTGTTGGCAAAAATGCATTACTTTCATGACATGCAATATATAGACGTTGCTCTCGAGCAAATGTTTTCTCAATAAGAGCAATTTGGTCTTAATTAAATCATGAGGTAAAGAAGTGTACAGCGTAGAGAAATTGTAAGCATTAACTGCAGAGCAATGAAAGTTTAAAGTACGAAACTTGTCTTAGACTTCTGAAGATTTTTTTATTGACCAAAAAATGTTAATCCCTGAATTTTTATACACTTTTTCACAATATTTAACAACGTGATTGCGAACGGCTGTAAGGCAAAACGTTAGTAGTTTAGATATGTGAGTGGTGGTGCTAGAGCTGGCATTAGCTATGAATCGTGACTTGAATGGTGTTTTGTAAAGCTTAGGAATCCAGTACAATGAAGGAAGTTTTTCTTGTTTAGTCTATTTTAATATTAAAATCATGCAATATGTGTTTATGTTTGTCAATGTCTGTCTGAAAGTCAAGGTTGGAGCTAGAGTAAGAACTGGTGGTGGATAACTCAGCACTCAGTACATTATTGTAATATAGTCGTCAGACAAAAATTTTGTTGTTTGAAGCTTTGTCTGCCGGTACAAGTACAAATTTATCGTGAATATTCTGAAAGGACTGTTTTAGATGTTTTATGTGATAAAAAAACACTATGTGGACATTATTTTTCGATGACGTCACTACTTTCACCATAACGTATAGAAAATATCAGCGCGTGGACATTTTGTTTTCAAATAGATCGTTTTCTTTCGTTGCTGGCATTTAAGAAACTCGTCAGGAAGTGCGAGGTTAGAGCTCTGTAAAACCGGTCCATATTGCCGACTGACCGTTCCAAGGCGGTAACTGTCGGGCTTGCTCTTTTCTTTAAATGACTCATCACAGATTTATTCTTACTTTTCGCTTGGCTTGCATGTGAAATACCTTTGTTCTGTGCCTTTTCGGAGTTTGGTATATGTTGCAATACTCATAGGACTTTGTCATATATTTTTATTCATGATCACAACAATGTTACTTGTGCAGTGTGGCGGTCGTAAAAAATCTCCCCGTGCATGTAATCTATGTTGTCGTTTAATTCATCCTATAAGGATTGTTACGTGTATTTCCTTTGATGGACACTGAACTTTGGTTCTTCAATTCCATCTTCACATGAACAGGATGCTTCAACCATTTATTCGTCTCTGGTAATGTTTGTTCATGATTCAGAAATTAATTTTATTTGTGGTCAACCATTTTTGTGTCGTTTGTCGAAATAATACCATATTCCTTTTCTGAACACTATGTGGACATCATTTTTCGATGACGTCACTACTTTCATCATAACGTACAGAAAATATCAGCGCATGGACATTTTGTTTTCAAATAGATCGTTTTCTTTCGTTGCTGGCATTTGAGAAACTCGTCAAGAAGTGCGAGGTTAGAGCTCTGTAAAACCGGTTTAAGCACCCCAGTCGGTCCATATTGCCGACTGACCGTTCCAAGGCGGTAACTGTCGGGTTTGCTCTTTTCCTTAAATGACTCATCACAGATTTGTTCTTACTTTTCGCTTGGCTTGCATGTGAAATACCTTTGTTCTGTGCCTTTTCGGAGTTTGGTATATGTTGCAATACTCATAGGACTTTGTCATATATTTTTTTATCTTAGGTAAACTAGAAGGATGGGAGCGGTAGAATGTAACGCGACTTTTTTATTATCTTAAAAATCGCTTTCTTCCAAGTATTGAGTGCTACTGTATCTGTGTTTTTTCTTTTACACCAGCGATCTGCAAACTGATTAATTGCATCAGCTATTTCATTGCAACAAAGGTCAAAATCTATTTCATCTGGCAGGCGATATTTCGGACCCTTAAAGAGTCGTTTTCTTAATTTAAACTGAATACCTTGGTCCTGTGTCTTTTCAATTTTTGTATATGTTGCAATGCTCATAGGACTTTGTCAAACATATTCTTATTCATGATCACAACAATGTTACTTGTGCAGTGTGGCGGTCGTAAAAAATCTCCCCGTGCATGTAATCTATGTTATCATTTAATTCACCCTATAAGGATTGTTAGGTGTATTTCCTTTGATGGACATTGGACTTTGGTTCCTCAATTCCACCTCCGCATGAACAGGATGCTACAATCATTTACTCTTCTCTGGCCATTTTGTTTTCTTGATTCAAAAAGTAGATTTCATTTACTTTTAACGTTTTTTGTTGGTCTTCTAATCAAAATAATACCTATATCTCTTCTAAACACCATGTGGACATTATTTTTCAATGACGTCACTACTTTCGTCATAACTGGTCAAACAAAACGTCAGCGCTTGGACACTTATTCAAATGGATCAGTTTTCTTTCCATTGCTTGCATTTGAGGTCTACATTGCCGACTGACCGTTCCAAGGCGGTAACTGTCGGGTTTGCTCTTATTGTTAAATGACATATCACATATTTGTTCTCACTTTTACATTTAGCCTTGCATGTGGATACCTTGGTCCTGTGTCTTTTCAATTTTGGTATATGTTGCAATGCTCATAGGACTTTGTCATACATATTCTTATCAGGTACGGATTCTACCACTAACGGAGACATTTTTAGGCAGTCAGCTCTTAGATAAAGCCAAAGGCTCTTTAGGACTCGAAAGCTGGTTCGATCCAGTTTTAGATGCATATGAAGAAGTGGTGTCACATTTCCTCTATGTTGGCCTTGTCCAGGTCGGAAAGCGGCCTATCCTTGACTAAAAAAGTAAAAATCCGCCTTCTTTGCAGATTTTTTACCAATTACGGAGACATTTCTCAGGCAGTCAGCCTCAAGATAGAGCCAAAAGCTCTTCGGCAGTTAAAAGCTGTTTCGATCCTCTGTCAGATGCATATGAAAAAAGGTGTCACATTTTCGCTATGCCGGCTTTATCGGGTTCGGAGAATTGTCTATACGCGACGAAAAATCCCCCTTTTTGCAGATTTTCTACCACTTACGCAAACATTTATGAGGCATTCAAGCCCCAAGAAAGAGCCAAAGGTTCCGCGACAGTTAAAAGCTGGTTCGATCCTCTTCCAGATGCATATGAAAAAGTGGTGTCACGTTTTCTCTATATCGGGTTCAGTAAATGGTCAATACGCGACGAAAAATCACCTTATTTTGCAGATTTTCTACCACTAACGGAGACATTTTTAGGCAGTCAGCCCCAAGATAGAGCCAAAGGCTCTTCAGGACTCGAAAGCTGGTTCGATCCAGTTTTAGATGCATATGAAGAAGTGGTGTCACATTTTCTCTATGTTGGCCTTGTCGGGGTCGGAAAGAGGCCTATCCGCGACTAAAAATCCTTTTTATTTGCAGATTTTTTTACCAATTACGGAGGCATTTCTCAGGCATTCAGGTCCAAGATAGAGCCTAAAGCTCTTCGGCAGTTAAAAGCTAATTCTTTCAGATACCTGTGAAGAAGTGGTGTCAAATTTTCTCTATATTGGCCATGTCGGGGTAGGAAAGAGGTCTATACGCGACCAAAAATACGTTGTTTTTTTTCCAGATTTCTTACCACTTACGGAGACATTTTTGAGGCAGTCAGCCCCACGATAGCACCAAAAAGCGCGTCAGCCGTTACAAGCTAGTTCGAGCCTCTTTCAGATGCATATGAAGAATTGGTGTCACATTTCCTCTATGTCGGCCTTGTCTTGGTCGGAAAAAGTTCTATACGCATTTAAAAGTACGCCTTTTTTTAGCAGATTTCCTACCATTTACGGAGACATTTTTGAGGCAGTCAGCCCCAAGATAGAGCCAAAGGCTCTTCAGGACTCAAAAGCTGGTTCTATCCTATTTTGCATGCATATGAAGAAGTGCTGTCACATTTCCTCTATGTCGGCCTTTTCGTGGTCGGAAAGAGGTCTGTATGCGACCAAAATACGCTTTTTTGAAGATTTCCTACCACTTACGGAGACATTTTGGAGGCAGTCAGCCCCAAGATAGAGCCAAAAGCTCTTCGGCAGTTAAAAGCTGGTTCGATCCTCTTTTATATGCATATGAGGAAGTGGTGTCACATTTCCTCTTTGTCGGCCTTGTCGGGGTCGGAAAGAGTTCTATACGCGACCAAAAATACGCTTTTTTTGCAGATTTCCTACCACTTACGGAGACATTTTTGAGGCAGTCAGCCCCAAGATAGAGCCAAAGCCTCTTCGGGACTCAAAAGCTGGTTCTATCCTTTTTCAGATGCATATGAAGAAGTGGTGTCACATTTTCTATATTTCGGCCTTGTCGGGGTCAGAATGAGGCGCCTATCCGCGACCAAAAATCCGCGTTTTTCGGATTTTTTACCAAATTTCTACACTTCTTTCAGGCAGTCCTCTTTAGGACTCGAAAGCCCTTCGATCTTCTTTCGGATTCATATGAAGAATTGCTGTCACATTTCCTCTGCATCGGCCCTGATTTGGTCAAAAAGAGTCATATCTGCAACCAAAAATCGCGGATTTTTTACCACTTACGGGGACACTTTTTGGCAGTCATCCCCAAGATTAGAAAGAGTCCGACCTGCGACCCCACAAAATAAACACGTCTCCACCTACATTTTCTTCTATATACTTGTGTACTTCTACATTGTTTTAAAAAGAGTATACCCAAACACACACAAACACACACACACCCTCGCACATTAACTCAGAAAAGTAATATTATTTGAGGAAATATTATTCTTGTTGAACATTCATGTTAATTTGTTGAACTATCGTTTACACGTTTCACGTTCAGTTCTAAATCTTAATCAGCTGGGTTTTTTTTTCTTTTCAAAATAAGCTACCTTCATTTCATGTTTTCATTGATTTAATCTTAAAATGAATAAAATAACTATTGTTAAGGATAAACTTTATTATTTTAGATCTCTTACATAAGGAGCAGTTTGCCGGCTACATTTAAAGTTAGTATCGGGTATCGTTGTCGCTCGCCGCTCGTGTGTTTACACAGTAACTGCTTACTAGGAACTGCTTGCCAGCTTGTCGTTGGTGTACTTTGTCGAAGCGTTTGCCTGTGGATTGAGAAGGCAACATCCTCCAGCACGTCATCCCATTCTTCGCCCTTTTCTCCACACAACTTGCTAATTCTGATTTTGACAGTTTGATTGGTTGTTTGATTGGTTCTTTCATCCAATCCATTTGTTTGTGTTTGATAGGCAGATGTAACCGATCGCAAAATTTCCAGTGCTACACAGAGTTCGTTGTTCAGCTGAAAGAAAACAAGTATTTTAAGGAAATGCAAATTATCTTTATTTAAAAACGAGAAACCAAATATAATCACCATATCATCATTATCATCAACGTCATAAGTTTTCATTAACATCATTTTTATTTATCATACAAGTACGTCTACTTGTCTGCTAATAAAAACACCGTGTTACAGATCTTTGGCTCCCATTGTGACCTTGAACGCCATTAATTGAAACTACCCGATGAACATATGGTGTCAATCAAACTTAGGGTTTTCATCATCGGCATCATCATCATTATTATCATCATCATCACCAATTACATCAGCATCATCAGCCGCAGCGACAACATCAACATATTTTTATTATTACTATAAACAATGTTATTATCATCCTCCTCCTCCTCCTCCTCGTCATCATCATCATCATTATTATTACTGTTATTATTTAATTATGTAAAACTTAACTAGATGCAAACAAACCCACCTTATTACAAAATTCTCGTCCTTGGTCCGATAAAAGTCTTTGGTGCTCCCCATCTTATCATACAAGACGATAAAATAAAGTAATTTAACATATCTTTCAATAAGTGTAGGCAAGCACACTGATATATGATACTATTACTCAATAGAACACAAGACACACACCCGCTCACGTGCACACATTAGTGTATACCTTTTAAGTATTGTCGTTTTTTTCCTGTGTTTGCAGTGAATACCGTGTTGCTGTTTCAAACTAATGCACCCGACATTACACAGTTCAGCTATTCCTGGCGTGACAAGAAAGTTTTAGTTCCGTGTATTTCGATGAAAGGATGTGAAAAAAGGCAGAGTCACGCAATTTTACTCTGGTAGCATCAAATAATTACATCAGGATGCCCGGCATGTTCAAACTTGATGCAAACGTGGTAACGAAATGCAGCAGGCAACGGACATCGAAAGGTATAAGTAAGCTACCCGCTAGTGCATGTAGACGTTTAACATCCAGGCAAAGGTGGTACGTATGATGTAACTCACCTCTCTCGCCACACTCTGTTTCCGAAGCAGTGAATAACACAGTGATTGTTGCGCTTTAATTTTAACAAACAACTTCAAATATTCCACCGTTCTTTCATCAACTTTTATCTTACATTTTGGTAACCATGAAAGTTCATGTTTAAAAAAACTTAGATATTGTGTTTTCCTCATAAATTATTACTTTAAGTAGTGACGATATTATTGTTTACCTTGTAAGAAACGTCTTAATGCTCCTCGCAATGCTCCTTGCGTCTTTATTGGGAAGTGCAACAAGTCGACGAGCTTGGTGAAATAGTCCGTCATTGAGAGGACGTACTGGTTGCCATTTGATGTCATTGGCAGTGGACCTGATATTCAATGATACCGAACTAATCAGTATGATGTGCGCAATATATTAAAAATATTTTAATTTTAAAAGTAGGGCATATTTGAATTGTATCAGCAACTGAAATATTGAACATTGTCAATTGATATTTAGATTTTAAAATGTGACACCTTTGAAGTAACAAAAATATAATAAATAGAAAGTACACCATAGTCATAGTATTTTAGCTACACAATCTTAGTCTATAATTTTTGTCACGAAATAGCGAAATACAATTTCTGTCCGTTTTGCAAATTAAAAGATTTTGTCATGATGGCTCGGTACAGACGATTGAATTCTATATGAAGTAAATGGATTTCGATAACATTGATGTATGCTTACAAGTCACCTTCTTCGCAGTTGTGCACGAAGACAAGATACTCGGATAAAGTTAACCACTTAGTTAAATTACATGTAAACAAAATAATGGTTTATTTCCCATGTGGATTGTTAAATACTTTGCCTTACCTTTTAGATCTACCCCAACGAGTTCAAGAGGCTCGTACACCTTGATTGGGTGCATTACAGGGGCCTGCGTCTTTATTTTTCGAAATGTTGGCATTTGTCGCAGGCTGCATTTTAATATAAACTTATGGGATTTTTTAAAAAGTCAACGTGTATTTTAGGGCAGAAACGCGGCACGAAATATTCAATTTATATTTCTTTTATTCCAGAATGGGCGTATAATTGTATATTAAAAATACGATTTTATGTATATAATACTGTAATACGCATATTAGTTTCAAATAGCTTCCATAGCTTTAAAATATCAATGTAAGCACATATTGTGCGATGGTAAGGTTAACTAAATAATTTCACCAAGTCGCATTTCATTCCATTCCAAAAATAACTTCGACTGATCTTATCTAGGGTTGCGTTTCTTCCACTGTGCCCTGACATCGAGCTGGAATGGTATTGTCGTAGAAAGTTCCTCACAACCTCCACCTCTGTCACCATTTGTTGAGGTCCTCTCTTGGTATCTCCGACATACTTCAATATTTCAGCTACAGCAAATGAAATTGCAGTTATAAAAGTGTGCTGCTGAAAGAATTACAGAAGAAGTAATAAACCCAAAATCTGGATCTTAGCACGAATAAAATATTAGTTTTGGTCTTTTTATTGCGTTTTTTTTTATATTACAAATTATTATCGTCAGCACTTGTGTATCCGTTTAAATTGTAAATTTAAAATGTACCAAACTTTGCTAGAATGACTGTACATGAAGAAAAGACATTGTTTTCTTTTTGTCGTGTGCATATATTGCTTAAAACAAATGCGGTACCACATAAGTGCCGCGCCATTTTGCCGCACAATCTCACCTTGACGCAAATATTTACTTGTAAAAATCTTAAAGGTGTTTTCATCAATCGTGATACCCCTGTACAGAAACCATTGTCTGTCTGAAAACGAAAAGGTTAAAAAGGTAAGGTAAAACCATACACAACATTATTTTATTTTCCAGTATGTCTGGGTACGTTTCTTTGAAATCGTTTTGTCGGTTGGATCTATTCTTCTTTATTTCGAGTTTTAAAGCTTAAAACTAAGATAATTACTCAAATATCAACAGTGCTTTTTGCAATCAATTCAAACAGAACAAAGGATACAATTACCTTCAAGAGTATGTTTTTCCCGCCAAATTGCGTATAGTCTTCTTCAGGCTGGCTCATACTTGATGGGAGTTCCCGTTTATATTCGGAAAATCTTAGTTCCATGGCTAAAATAAAACACGACATTGCATTTGTATCAGCCAAATATTAACAGCATATTTGCCATACGCCTATCCCACATTTAAGTCTACCTAGAATATTGCACTTTTACTTAAGATGGAAATGTGTGCCTGGGTGGAAATATAAGTCCGTCTTTACACGGTCTGATGTTTCTGTCGGGCCAATTGTTCTATCTTTACCTTATACATGTATACCTAGAATATTACACGTTTACTTAAGAGGGAAATGTATGCCTGGGTGGAAATATTAAATCATTATTCTAGGAAGTAAGTTAAATTGGCTTCTTATTTCTGAGTTTGCCTGACTAACATTTAGCACCAAAATTTTCAATAAATACCTACGGTATATGAACCAATGTAAAATAATATCAGGTTGTATATGCTAAATTACAAAACACAATTAGTATACATAATAAATAAGTAAATAACGTTTACATAATGAAGCTGTCGCAACATCTTACCTTGCAAATGTTGTCACAATTTTAAAAATGTTTCGCAAATTTCAACGCAATGACCACATGTTCACTATAAACATACATGCACCAGATCTAGTCTGGTTCCCTGCGCTTTGATGCGGCAAGCAATAGACGTCAAGTTAACCTAAAATCCTGTCCCCATTGGCCTATATAACCTAGAGACAAAATATGTTTGTGCTGATCACGGGAATTATGCTTTAAAGGACGTTTTGTATTTTGCGATTAGTATGGCCTACATATAAGTTATTTGTGTTGAAAATCCTTTTATTGGTTTTTCTAATACCTATTAGATCTAAATTGTACTAGTATTGCATAAAGTACGTGTTTTGTAAGGCGGTCCTTTGTAGCTAAGCACTTTGTTTTATGAAAGGAAATTGAGCATAAGACAGGAAAATAAATATTTAAATTAGGCACTGAAGAGAGACTGAGATAGAGATAAACGGACGAGCATAAAGACATAAAACAAATACACGGGGATTACACAATTCGTTTTAACAAAAATGATAGTTAAAAATAATCTGTACATTCATTTGATGTCTCTCAAATTAACAAAGTCTGCGAATCTTTGAAGAGGTAAAGGCGCGTAGCTTCCTGTAAGCAGAATACGCAGATGAGTACTCATTGTTCCAATAGAATAAAAGTATAAAAGATTAAATCTTTAATAAAAATCTTACTCTAATTGGGGTAAAGTGTATTTTTCGTCGCTGTAATACGATAACCACGTATATGGAAAACAGTAACTTTTCAGGAGAAACAAAAAACTGTATAACTTTTTTATAAAATGTCGAAATGTTCTGAAATTTGGAATATTTATGTTTAACAACACGTTCTGTTTGGTAAAAACACTTATTGTATATTTGAATGATAACTTTAGAAGAAAAATCTCATACGATGTTTTTGCACACATTTTTAGCCACTTCTATATTTTTTAGCATGTGTACGGTGTTTTTGCTTTAAAGTCATATTACCGTTATTGTATATTATAGGCTATAGCTATTTATAATTAATAGTGTATTTTAATACAATTTCAGAAATGAACACAACAAGGCTTTTTGCAGTCTTTGTAATAAAATTACGAGTTCAATCAATGTACAATTTTGTTGGATTTAGTACACTATAATACACGTTCATGTATCTGTGTTCATTCATATTTCCAAATAACGCAAGAAATACGCAAATTCATTATGACAATGTTTAAAAGGAGGAAATCCTTTAAAATAATAATAACAATGATCTCATTTTCGAAACCATTTAATGAAACAGTAAACTGATCAAACATGAGAAACATGTAGGGGAAGACATGAATAATGGACACACTAGAACTGATTGCAGATCCATTGTAAGAACTTTAATATGAGTTGAGTTCATTGTTGCTTCTTTATCTGTCTGCTTTTCTTGCCGAGCACGATCTTTCATTCCTATATGCTTCTGGTAACTCTCGTCATCTAGATTTCCCACGCTGTGCTCAGTGCATATATCACATTGATCTTTCTTTGGATCATATATTGACATGTTCATGTTTCGAAACATTTGCAAAAGAGCCACTCTTGATAATGGATCGACGTTGCTGTCTCTACAAAATCTTGTGTATGTCTTGAACAAATCTGTAAAGTTTTTGTAGCACGGTTCAACGTACAGTCTATCTGTTGTTGCCCTACAATAATGCGATTCAACCTTTGGGATGCTTTCTAAAAACTCTCTGGCTTTATTCCTTTTCTCAAGGTTTTTCTCAGACATCATTGGGCGCTTAGCAGGTTTTCTCTTAATCATTCCATTGATGTCAACTTTCTCAAGCCATCCATACAACATCGCTGCGCCTATTCCTAAAGTCGACAAAAACATCTTTTTGCAAACGTTACTTCTTTCGTTTCCAGCTTTCAGGAAGTATGTGTATGTTTTGCTTCTTCGACCATCATCTTTCTGTTTTCTTGCATCAGAAATATCAACATGTGACACAGCGAAGGCACGTTTTTCGTCCCAATTCATTTCAGACCAAAACGCTTGGTGGATAGCTTCTCTTTGATCTTGCGTAAGTGTTTTGCAACTTCTATTGTTTGTGCATCGCTTAGTGCAATCTGAGTCAATCAGGATTCTGTTTTGTTTGTTCAAGCAATATGTCTTTTTGCCATCAACCCGTGCTATCCCTTTGTAAACTTCACCTTTCATTCTCAGATCTTTATTGACGTTCTTGGTCCACTCTTCTGCTCTTGCCATACCACGTTTTGCCCTCTTTCGCTTTGTGTTTGCTGTTGTTGCTAAAACAATCTCTTCTTGGTCGATTCCTAATTCCTAATAGCGTCCTCAATTTCATTGTCTGGCATTGGCACATCGGTTTTTGACTGTCAACAGCGTATTCATTGGTTTTGTTATTTGTGTCATACTTCTGTTTCTTCTTTGCTACATATCTAGATTCATTTTCACTTGAGTCACTATTATAGCGCACATCGTCTTTCGATGGTTTCCAAGTTTTGTCTGCAACTGAATCATCTGAATCAGACATCGACATGTCTTCATCACCACTACTTCTATTAGTGTCCTTCTCACCACATTCTATTCTTGTATCGAGTTTCTTCTCGATGGTTGTGGATTTCTGATCATTGTTAAGTTTCCTTAATTCTTCGACTATTTCCCTTATTCTGCGTTCTCTAGACGTTTCCTTTAATAAGTTAAATGTTCCATTGTCTGAGGATTTTTGTCCTGCAGTTATATTTAGCTGCCTTTGGCCTAATACAATGGTCACTACACTTTCTTTCTGTTGATCTTTTTTGTCATGGAACAATAATTAAGATTGTCTTCAGTCATGTTATATTCTTGGTTTACTGTTTCATTCACATTTTCTTCATTTTCTATTTTTTATGAGTATGATCTTTTGTTGTGATCGATTTTCCTTGAATTTTGCAATGTTATTTAAAATTTCTTTCTTTAGCCATTTTATCTTTCGCCATTTTTGCTAACAATTTCCCTCTGCAATTCATTTTGTGATCAATCTAACAACTGTTTTTACAGTGCGGGTGGAACTTAAATTCAATAACGGAATACTTTTCGTTGTGTTTATCTACAACTATATATCTCGTTGTTATTTGTGGAAACACGGAAAAGTAAATCTTTCTAATAAAAGAAAAGTTCTTCCCTCCTCTAGTATAGTTCCCAAGTTCTCTTTGTAAAAGGAGTCTGTTAATATCTCTTGGATCACTTCCAACTTTCGTATCAATCCTACATTTCCATGTGTTCATTGTGTGATGATTTCTAAAAGTGACATCAGAAGCTTGTAAAAATATATATTAGAACTTTAGTATGAATACAAAATACGAGACGCACCTTAAAATAAATATATTTGATACTTTTATACTTTTTAAATAATAAAAAAAGAAAATTCGAAAAACGCGTATAATTATTTTTGCTTCAGCTTGTATCAAACAGCTTTCTTCGAAAACCACGTATATAAATTTTAAAGGAAAATAACACTGCTTTAAGAATACACTGGTTAATAAAATGACTGTTATAAACAAGTTTAGCCTATATTACATTGTTAGAATCCTTAATTATTTTTTCCAATGTCACATATCCAAAACATGTACAATTTTGCTTTAAACAGAAAATTACACAACAAAATTAAAGGACTTTCGGACGACTTGTACAAGGAATCAAGATTGCATGTCCTTGAGAACATAACAAAGTCATATAACAAACAATAAATTGAAAGACTTACCCATAACAGTGTTTTACAACGGAAAAATTCGTCCGTGATTGAAGTAAGTGTGTTTACTCATAATATACGAGGTTTTCGCATTACAAAATTTTCAGCCAATCGATATACAATATTTACTCACATGATGATATCCCTGGTATTTGATTGGCTATCTTATTCAGCATTTTCGCAGAACATGCAGGAGAAAAATCTTAATTCAAACATAAAATAAAAGTTTTCGCGCTAAAATGCTTATACGGTGTTATCGAATTACAGCGACGATTTATTGCGATCAACTGGTACCCCTATTAGCACTATGGAAAATTACGTAAAAAATCTAAATTGATTTAGTAACCTTTTTGATACGGAAAATCTTTTCAACTAATATATTCAAATTGGAAGTTCTAGTTAATTCCATCTGCAGACGATCACACCTCGCTAGTATATGGTGAAGGGATGATAACAGACTTGCATGGTTACTGCATTTGACAGACAAAACACTTTGTTTTGTGGTTAGCATGACATACTAGTCGCTACTTTATAGGCACTAAGATTTGTTTAGTTACGAACTTACTGACTATAATCCGAGATAAAATTCTTGACTAAATTTCCATTGGTTTCCCACTGCTTTATATCAGTTAGACTAATTCCACTTAGCAGTTGCAATTTCTCAGATTTGGCTTTAGTTTGCTTTCTTCATATCATGACATTTGCTTGAAGGCTCTGTGAAAAATGTACGTCCGCATAAAACATTTAATTTATTTCTTGTTTAAATAAATGGCATGGATTAAAGTTTACATAAATGGTCATAATAGGCGTTTGTGTTTGGGTATCTTCTATATTGGAAATAAAGAGGTACATGTCTATCATAATTGAATGCATTTCATGTCTCAATATTTAAACTTCTGTAAAATACTATTGCACTTAAAATCTAGTTATGAGGTCTTGATGCCGAAAACAACCCATAAACCACCACGTACACGTAACAAACTTTCGCTCTCGGACACCCACCACTCTCCGCCCTAACGGCCATGCGTACAATATCTTGCCTAGCTACGCCCCTGAGTTGAATGGCCTGTGACATGATCATAAAACTGCCAATACGTGCTTTTCACTGCTATACAGATATCCTTTAATGGGTGGGTAGGAGAATGTCACTTGTCAGTCTATTGTTCTTTCGTTTGTATTTTTGTAACTAAAAAATGCTTGATCTATATTTTCTGAATTGTTATTAATTACATCTAAAATTCATGAAACAAAAACGCATTTGTAATTGATGACAATGTTCAGCAATATGCCATAAGTAGAAAGAATAATAAAGCGAATACAAGAGATGCACATGTTCATCACATAATCTCCCAATTTTCACTCTTTAGTACATAACCTTAAAATTAACAAATGAAATAGTTACAAAACAATATATTATGTATCACGTTTAACTGATAATAAAGAGAAATCTACAACCTATAGTATTTATATTATATGCAGTGACAAAATAAACAACATTTTCAGACAAATATTTCTATTTTGTCATTGTCTATATGTCATGTGCAACAAGTGTGCACACGTGGGGAAATCTCATTACCTGATTGGCCTGTCATTAATTACCCGAGGAAGGGTCAAGTCTATTAATTAAAATGTTATTTTAATTAGGCTATTAATTAAAATATGCCACAGGCATTTACATAATTTTTCCTTACACATCGTAAAAAAGTTTTCAATTAGAAAAAATTCTATTAATTAAATGGAAAAGGATACTACAGTACAAGAATGGAAATTGATATGTCTGTAAAAATTGACATTGATATAGCAGTACAAGAATGGAAATTGATATAGCAGTGAAAGAATGGAAATTGATATAGCAGTAAATGAATGTAAATTGAAATGGCACATTAAGAATGGACAGTGATATGCCTGTTTACGAATGGAAATTGATATAGCAGTGAAAGAATGGAAATTGATATAGCAGTGAAAGAATGGAAATTGATATAGCAGTACAAGAATGGAAATTGATATAGCAGTAAAAGAATGGAAACTGATATAGCAGTAAAAGAATGGAAATTGATATAGCAGTAAAAAAATTTGAAATTGAAATGGCAGATTAAGAATGGACATTGATATGCCTGTAAAATAATGGAAATTGATACACCAGTAAAAGAATGGAAATTGAAACTGCAGTAAAAGAATGGAAATTGAAATGGCAGATTAAGAATGGACATTGATACACCAGTAAAAGAATGGAAATTTATATGCCTGTTAAAGAATGGACATTGAAATAGCAGTACAAGAATGGATTTGAAACAACAGATTAATAAAGGAAATTGATATGCCTGTAAAAGAAAGAAAATTGATACACTAGTAAAAGAATGGAAATTTATATGGCACTTAAAGGAAATAAATTGATATAGCAGTAAGAGAATTGAACTTGATACGGCAGTACAAGAATGGAAATTGATACGACAGTACAAGAATGGAAATGGATATGGCAGTAAAAGAATGGAAATCGATAGGACAATAAAGGAATGGAAATTGATACTACAGTACAAGAATGGAAATTGATGCAACAGTTCAGGAATGAAAATTGATAAACCAGCAGAAGAATGGAAATTTACATAGCAGTTAAAGAAAAGAAATTGATACCGCAGTACAAGAATGCAAATTAATACAGCAGTACTAGAATGGAAATTGATAAAGTAGTTAAAGAACAGAATTGTAATTGACACATCAGTAACAAAAATGATATTGATGTTGCAATTAAAGACAGTAAAGTAACTGAAATTGATACAGCAGTAAAAGAGTTGTCAATAATGCTATAAATTAATTTAAATCAATACAGCTATAAAGTAATTGGAATTGATATGGCAGTAAGAGAACTGAAATTGCTATAGCAGTAAATAAATTGAAGCACCAGCAAATGTGAAAAAATATTGGAATCAAAGAATTTAAATTGTTTTTGAAATACATCCCAGCAACCAATAATGATCATTATAGCAACGTCCAGCTATTTGGGTAGAGAAAGACACTGGGTAGAACCACTGGCAGGTCAGCTGGAACACCTTCTCACCCCGAATGGGACCCGAACTAAAGTGGCGAGTTGCAAAGCAGTCAGAGGAGTTACAAAACCACAGCTCCACCTGTACGCTGACTCGACCACTGCACCATTGGCGTCCCCTAATTGAATTGATATATCAGTAGCAGTGAAAAAGTAATAGTGTATCATTATTACTTAACAGTACAACATAGCTTCTGATTACTCTGTTAGCATTTTCTTTTTTTTAATGTATGATTTGATATTGATCCGATTTTTGGTGAAGACAAACAATACTTCCACTAATCATATTTATTAAGGTGATTATAAGATCATATATTGATACATATATCAACAATAAAAACTACTATAAGATAAAGGAAACAGCATTACAACATCTTGAAGGATTATCATGTGTTTTAAAAATAAAACATTTGCTCAAATATGTACTTCAAGGATCTGCTAGACTTTGTCATGGGTGAGTATGAATAAAATACTCTAGATTTGTAAAACAAATTATATCACAATACCAACAAATAAAAATATACTATAGCTTAAAATAAGCTACTAAAAACTTGAAAATTAGAAGTGTTTAAGATATGTGAAGTAAAAATTGATCAATAAATATCAAATGATCAAAATAAATGTTTATTTTATTTAAATATCTGACCCGGCCGGGTCAAACCAAAGACTTTAAAGTTGGTAGTAGTGGCTTCCCTCCTAGCAAAGGGGGCTAAAGGGACATCATTACTCGGTGTCAGTATAATGGACTGGCCGGGTTCAGTTCCTGGGCACCTCATAATTGCCCCTGTGCTATAATGATAGAAATGTTGCTGCACAGTATCGGCAAAAATGCCGGCTAATCCCATCCCATCATAGGACAGCAACCTTAATTCTCCATTATTTTGGCAAAAATATGACATTGTTACATTGCTGACACATTTGTCTATAATTTAAACTGACCTTGTGGAAGCAAGTGTATAATGAAAAACAGCAACACCTCCAAATTAAAGGTGGTATTTGATGATATATATAAATATATACGCCAATACACCAGACTTAAATGTAGTGACGAAAACCTAGCTTCGTTAAAATCAATAGATACATAAGGCAAGTTATGAAATACATTGTCTGACTTTTTTAACACATTTTGGACTTCTGCAAATAAAAAAAAAAAAAAAAAACCTTAATCGCTCACCTGAGAACACAGGCTTTTATTACGCTCATATTGGGTGTCAAGTAATTAAGAGTTATTTACTTTGGTGAAGATTGGACCATTAGTGTCGCCACTGGGCTGATAATATTTTCTAGAATTTCACCTAGTGACCTACTGAATCCAAGTGACCCAGTTCAAAACATGTATAAGATTTCAAACAGGCAAACATTCCGGCCCAGTTTGGTGAAGATATATAAATGTAGCCTCTATGTTCACTAGGTTTCCTAAAATTTGAGCTAGTTACCTAGTTTTCGACCCCACCTGATACAGTTAGAACTCTCCCAAGATTTCTTGCTGGCAAACATTCTGGCCATGTTTAGTGAAGACTGGGCCATAATAATAACAGTAGATAATATTTTTATTTTTAAACGATATAAAAAACATATACAATTTTTTGTCTTTATATAAATAGTATGTATTTATTTTTTATATCTTATAATTGATAATACATGACAATTCCTAAAGTAATTAAAAAGTTACCAAGTATTTTTCTTACATCTCACAAGCATACACCGTTCAAATCGGCATGATCAAAACACATGATCAGCATCTAAAAATTAGGCATGTATGAAAAGTTATTGACTCATATCTTGGTGTGGTAAAAATATTATTCCGAGACTTGAAACTTCAGTTGGAAGTTTTTCATATCTACAAAGCCAACACTCTATTGATTTGACAACTTATCAATGTAATGCATGCAACAGGTTTGTTAAATAGGTGTATGGTATATAGTACTAATACCCTCACCAGTTAACCGAAAGCTATAAATACTGGATGTGATGACTATTGTAATAAGAATACCAGGCAAATACTTGTTAACAATAACAATTTACAACACCGAGGAATCTCTGCTGTACACTGTTAAAAAGCATTTCTTTTCACAACCATCAACTTGTCAGGCTGAGTGTTTTAAACTGTCAAAAAATGAAGAAACTAAAATTGGCTCAAAATCCCGAGAAATATTGATGTGTTGAGAATAGGCTGCATCAAAAATCGAGTGTTTCATGGAAAGTAATGAATGCATTTTGATAAAAAATAGTTGCTTTACGAAGCATATGAGCATATACCTTCTGGACATTCATTTTTTTTTGTACCATCAAGTTTCTGCATGCCATTGAACCCAGTTATGAACTCAGCCAAGATTTCATGCAGGCAAACATTCTGATCAAGTTTGGTGAAGATTGGACCATAAATAAGGCCTCTAGTGTGTTCACAAGCTTTTTCTAAAATTTCACCTTGTGACCTACTTTTTGAACCCACGTGACCCAATAATCAACTTATCCAAGATTTCATGCAGACAAACATTCTGACTAAGTTTGGTGAAGATTTGGCTATAAATGTGGCCTCTAGTATGTTCACAAGATTTTTCTAAGATTTGACCTACTGACCTACTTATTAAGCCCACGTGACCCAGTAATGAACTCATCCAAGATTTCATGCAGGCAAACATTCTGACTAAGTTTGGTGAAGACTGGGCCGTAAATAGGGCCTCTAAGGTGTTCACAAGCTTTATCTAAGATTTGACGTAGTGACCTATTTTTTGACCCCACTCGACCCAGTTACGAACTCATCCAAAATTTCATGCGGACAAACATTCTGACTAAGTTTGGTGAAGATTGGGCTATAAATGTGGCCTTTATTATGTTCACAAGCTTTTTCTAAGATTTGACCCAGTGACCTACCTTTTGAGCCCACGTGACCCAGTTACGAACTCATCCAAGATTTCATCCAGTCAAACATTCTGACCAAGTTTGGTGAAGATTGAGCTATAAATGTGGTCTCTAGTATGTGTTCACAAGTTTTTGATAAATTTGACCTAATGACCTACTTTTTGACCCCAGGTGACCCAATATGAACTTATCCAAGACTTGATGCAGACAAACATTCTGTTTGATGAAGATTGGATAAAAACTGTGGCCTCTAGCGTGTTTACAAGCCAAAATGTTGACGCTGCACGACGAATGAAGCGGAATCACAAAAGCTCCCCTTGAGCTTGCTGTGCTCAGGTGAGCTAAAAATTACCATTGTTTTAGTTTTGGGGAAAATTAATGCTTGTTGTGTTAATGTTCCCAAAATTTACCAGAATACTGGCAAGTGTACTAGTGTAATTACATGGTATGATAATTAAGTTTGTGCTACTTGTAACCATAAAGGTGGTATCCAACAGTTTGCCTAAGTAACATCTTGCTCATGTTCTGGGGTATTTGTGCATTATTGCTGAATAAACTATTTAAAGTAAAGGTTAGCTAAAACTAGATTTTGCACCATTATACAGCATTTTTTCAGGATCTGTTCAGTTAACTTTAACTTATATCGTAGTTGAAAAAGTATCTGGTTGAAACTGTCAGACAAAGCACCTTTAAATCAACTTTTTGAAGTATATATAAAAAAGGTGTTACAGTTGCTTGAGGTTCATATACGATCTTGTTATATTTTATATGCCTTAGTTGCCACAAGTCATTTTCTGCTGGTATTGCTACTTATTATTAAGTGGTCCTTCATAGATGACTGGTACTTTATTAACTGTATTTTTTAATTGATATTTTATAATATTAGTCTTAAATTGTCAATGTTCAGGACTTGCGCCTGCCTTATGTAGTCATTATTGACTTTTGGCAGTACAAAGTTGAAGTTGAAGTATTATAAATTATTTGCATGATTCGTTGTTTTGTAGTGAAGTATTTTAATAAAAATATTAACTTTAAATCTAAAATCAATGTGCTGTTTTAACTAAACCTCTACTTATACTTATAATGGATTTTAAGGAATAAGTAACACAATCCAATGTTCAATGTTATGCTTTATTCTCATAATATAAATGCAAACATGACCAAAAGCAAAAAGTTACCAACAAATGGAAGACAATTTAAAAAATGGCAGCATGCATAATTTGAACTGATTGCAATTAAATGTGCTATGCTATCACATAACCACTAGACATTCAGATGTTACATTGATGCCTTTTCATAAATTTTCTTCCTTAGATATGTAACACAGAATTATAACAAAAATCTCACATGATATTTTCATGCAGAAGATACCAATGCAGATGTGCATTCAAGGAAAGAGGATGTATTGTATTTAAAGTTTCATACAAGTACACACGGTATGTATAGAAAAGGATTTACAATACATATTAATGCTTGCACAAACACACATACATACATACATGCTCACACATCAATATTTACATGCAAACAAACTTTGCATCGATCTACATGTCACAAACATGATGCATAATGCAAAAAGAAAAAAACATGCTTATTGGCAGTGTAATAAATATATACATCAGTAAACACTAAATAATCAAACAATTAGTTAATAATAAAATAATATATACAAGTACCAAATTATACAGGGCATAAATGAATGAATATTGCTTTGCCTTTTTTGTAACAAAATTAAAGGCATATCTACCATTTGTGTGCAACGCATTGAAAAAGACTTCTTTAACCACAATGTGACTAAGTGACCCTTGTCAAAACGAAATACAAGGGGCCGGTTGTTAGGGTTTCTAAGAGAACATTATCAAGTTTTCTGACCACGTATGTCGGACGCTCTTTGGAATTGACAAGATGACCACAGGCCAGGTGTTTTCCAACATGGAACCAAAACAGAAGAAAACAAAACTTTCACAAACAAAGTAAACATAAGGCAGAAACTGAAATTTCAGTAACTGAACAAGCATTCGCTGCTGCCTATTTTTAAATGAACTCTTTCTTCTCAAACATTTTTTCCAATGCTCAATTTTGAACTACATACAAAGGGAGATATTTTTAATTCTCGGGGAAACAGTCAAGAATGAAATATTACGTAGGCAGAAAGAAGCAGCAGCATTCGGAATGCTGACGGATGAAGTGGCTGATGTTTCGTTGACTGAAAACCTTACATTTGTGCAGTATTGTCGTAAGAAACAGAGGGTAGAGACATCTTTTCTGTCAAGTCAAAATGTGCTAGAGAACTTGATTGGATATTAGAAGGAAGATACCAGTGAAACAGACTACTTCTTCAACAACTTGAGCTAGTAGAACTAATCAATCTTGTGTTCAGACTGATGATATTGCCCCATCACAGGACACGATCAGGATGGCAGTTGACATTGTATTAAAAAAGCTTAATCCAGACATTTACCAGGGTGATGATTCCAAAGATTCCCAATGTGATTATGAGGTGGCATACTCTAAGGAATGTAGCATTTGAAATGATAAACTCTAAATGTGAAGTACCTAACAGTTACTGCTCCGGTATTGAAAATCTAATGATAGTTATCTCCAAAATTTCCATTTTAAGTTTATAACTTAAAATACTGGAAAATAAAAGATCTAAAATATTTTCATATGACTGTGTTGCAATGTTAATAAAAAATAAAAGTGATTGTTTGATTTGGTTTCTTAATTGTATTTAAGTCAGAATATCACTCACAATGCAGAAAATGGCACCTAGAATTTAAACTTTTTCTCTGGACCACCCCACCAGCAGCGCTTTTCGCCTTCATCGCTTACATAGCCTGCTCAAAAGGTAATTGGACCTGCTCCAAATATTTTTAGCGAAAACCCTGAATGGACAAGAAGACGGCCAAAACTATACAATGAAGGGAAAGGATTCACTCTTGTTCTGAATTATAAAATGAAACATCAATATCGTTTAGTTAATGCATCTGCTGTTATATTATTCTTGCATGGGATAAATAAGAATACAATACTAATGTTCTGGTATATGCTGTTTAATCTCTTCTCTCTATACAAAGCCGACACACGATGTTTACCTCCCAGCTCCAATTAAGTGAAACCCTCTCTCCCGCCAAGTATAAAACAATGGGCAGTGTATCTTGATAAACAGATATCATATTACATCTGCTAATTTAGAAAGAATCAAATTTCTATCTGAGGACATCCTGGTGAGGCGTGCCACTGTTTCCTCCAGCTTGTCCATCCTGGCTTCACTCCGCTCTAAATATTTAGCCAACCACTCCGGAGGATCCTGAGATGAAGCTGAGCTCCGCCTTCTCTTTCTGACTACTGGAGTCTCCTCCCTAGAGTCAGACGATGGGGTTGAACCTCTACTCTGTCTCTGTGGGGATGCTACAGGCGGTAAGGTCCGTGTGGGTGAAGTGTGATCTGTAGCATGCTGGGAGGTTGTAGATGACTGTGAGTTTGTAGTTTGTCGCTGAGATGGTGGAAGTGGAGGCTTATTTTGTCCTATTAATTCATCTGACATTAAAAATCAATCTGTTTTGAGAACAAATACATTAATAATCATGAACTAAAGGTGGTATCCACAGGTTTGCCTCAAGAAAAAAAAAGGTAACAATAGCATACCCCAGTAGTTGCATCAAAGTTTCATAATATTCTGGTTTGTTAAAAATAGGCAAGTAGTAAAACTCTGAACTATTAGAGTTATATAACTATACATTTTGTTATAAGGGTATTAAACTATTTGTGCTTTTAAGGAAAAAAGAGGATCATGTTGATAAAAGAGCAATTTAAGTCAAGGCACATTCAATGATAACAGCTGTGTGTGCTATGGTGGCACAAACAAAATAAATATTACCTGAAGATACAACTTGCACTGGTCTAACAGCAGTATCTCCTGCTAAAAGTTCGTCCATTGCCTCAAAGTACTCCCACTTCCTTCTACCTCGGCCCGACTTTTCATGTGCATCACTGATCACCTTGTGTCTAGAAAACCAACAGCAATTTAAGCTTGAATTTATACATCACATACATGGCAACTTATTATTCATCAAAAGAGCTTGTTTATTTATTTTTTTTAATAAGAAATTCTTCCAAACATTTATTATTAACTCAATGGTGGCAGATAACAATGCAATGTACTAATAAAAAATCTACGTGATCACAGGAAAGGACACTTTAAAATTGAATCCAAACTAATTTCATACCAACTTCGTAACAAATAAGAGCACAGTTATCCTTTATATAAGCTATCTAGTTCCAGTACATACTGTCATACATTATACAGTACATACTGTCATACATTAAACAGTACATACTGTCATACATTATACAGTACATACTGTCATACATTATACAGTACATGTACATACTGTCATACATTATACAGTACATACTGTCATACATTATACAGTACATACTGTCATACATTATACAGTACATACTGTCATACATTATACAGTACATGTACATACTGTCATACATTATACAGTACATACTGTCATACATTATACAGTACATACTGTCATACATTATACATCTGTTGAAGTCATAACTTTACAGCTTGACATGCTCATTACCTATGTTTGAGGTTCCTGAACTTTTTGTCACACTCCATTGGACTGTAATTGTATACTTTTTCCTTCATTTTTAAGGCTCTGTCCTTCCAAATATCCTTCTGTTTGTAGAGGGATGCCACAAACTTGTCCTTAAACTCGGCATACAATGCAATGAGCAGAAGGACTGCCTCGTGTTTCCAGATTCTTCCTTAAATAAAAGAAATGTTCGCTTCAAAATAAAACATTTCTATAATGAAAACATTTCTATAATAAAAGAACCTTAAGAAAATTACCGTAAAAAAAATCCTTTAAATGCATGTTTACAAATATAAAATGTAATGAGAGAAAATGTAACCAGAGGAACAAGAAAGTCATGGAAGAGATCAAAAGTTACACCATGTTTGTGTATTAACAAATTTGCCTATAATATTGTATGGCACTGAACACAATGTAATAAAAATAATTATTAAATAACTATGTAATATTAGCCCTGTAAATTGTTTGCTGCCTGGCATAATAATGCAGTGGCATTTCAAATAAGCAGGCCAATATCTATATAACTTTCCGGCACCGGGGTCGAAAAGTTGTATAGATATAAAGCCCGCATTTTGGGCAATTTGATTGGCTGCTAGAGCAGGGCCAATATATAGATTTTAGCTGAAATGGTGGCCATCTTGTATTTTTTCGATTGAAGATACTTTTGCTGGAAATGTTCAAACCTTAACCCAGTTCGAGACCATTTGACAACATGAAATAGTTTTTAACAATATGGTGGTATGTAACCTTCAACCTTACGTGCCGATAGCCACAGATTTGGGATTTTCATGACTGAAATTTACATGAACACAAAAACTGACAGCAGACGATAGCACTCAAGACGATAAACGCTGTTAAAGAAGTACATCATAAACAAATAAATTTGTAATATTTGAAGATATGTTGGGAGGAAAACATATGCTGGAGTTGTTGGCTAACAAGATTTTAGAATTAGAATGATTGAGTGAATGTCAAGCAGATCATATCATTGCCAAACTGGAAGTAATCCAACATTTAGACTCTGCACCCCACCCACCATTTGAAGTTGAACGTTTCCAGAATATTCCATTTAAAATGAAACTAAATAAGATTATAAATAGTTATTTAATAAAATAGTCAATAAAAAAGTGATTTGATATAGGCCCTGTTATTTGTCCTCGGGATAGAAATAGAAGTAGTATAGCCTTCTTGCAACTATTAAGAAACAGGATTGATGATGCGATTTAGTGTGATATCAAGTAAACAGGTGTTCATGCTAAAACCCATATAGGAACTAAAAATGGCATATCTTAAATAGTATTGGTATTGTGACCTCTAATTACCTGGATTATCAACAATAAATATGACCTTTTCTTATGTTTTTTTACACTAGCAGTTTATAAAATTATCAAACACATTTCAGCATTAAAAGTAGCACTGAAAGGTAGAAACAAAAATAAACAGAAGTCCTGACCTATGTACATCTTTGGTAATTATAACTGACTGCCTTACCCTAATATGATGCTGAACATCCTAATGCTCATCGTTACCAAACACGGCAGTTATCGTATTGGCATCAGTCTGATCTGAAATAAAAGTAAACAAGTTTCTGCAGTACAGAAAACATGGGTGTTTGCAGGCAAACAACTGGCCAATTAATAATTTTGTTTTGTTTTATTTAAAAGAAAAATACATATTGTAGAGAACATGGTCTGCTGACTCTTTTTTATTTGATAAAAAAAATACGAAGTACACAGTTTTATATTTTTTGATCCAGATATAAAGTAAATATTTTATAAAGCCACCCATTAGTTCAAAATCACCTAAATAAAAGCAGATAAAACCTATTACATGCAAAAATATAGCTCTCCAGTGGCAAGAAGATGTTCAAATTTTGAGGATAGTAAAATGTAGTAGAACATGGGATGTGATTCAGGGTGAACAACTTTTTGCTAGAAGAGAGAAGTGTAGCAGTTTCACTGCAGGGTGGATCCAGAAAATTTTGGTGGGCGGGGTTTTGTTTCAATCACTCAGACTGTATGATGATTAAATTTACATACCTAGAAATGAGATATATTGTAAAATGCAAACAGTAATAGACATCAAGTTTTTGCTGCCACTGGGGCCCCGAATCTAGTCATTCATTAAAAGATGCCACTAAGAGCAACTAACTGCACAGCTCATATTTTTTGCTGACTTTGAAATGCATCACAGACACAGATGTGCTCATGATGATGTCCAGCTACAGTGGTGCAGTAAGACCCAAGACATATGTCCTGGTAGAGCCACCAGTGTACTGCAGCCCAAACGAATTTCAAGTTAATGTTAATAATGATTCTGTCTTGTCAACTAGAGAACAAAAACAGTACACCTGTCTTACAGCCTCAAAGAATGGTCTGAAGACTATATTGACATAATTTGTACTTAAATAAAAAAAAAGTTTGTGACTATAGTTATAGTCTAAATCTATAACGTTTTGTTAGTAAAGTTTTTTTACAGCTGCCAATATAGCCAGCTGGGTTTTCATTTCATTCCCTTATATTTTGGCACTTTACTGTACATGGTGATTTAAAAAAATTAACATCGTTTCTTTAAATTTTGTTGTGATTAAGGAGCACCCCAGGTCAAGTACATGACTTTATCCCGCATGGCATGGGTTTGCAATCTATTGAGTGACAACTTCATAACATAATTAATAAAAAAATATTATTTATTGTCTTTACATGGAAGTAATGTTGTCTCCCAACGATTGCACATATTTTATTAAAATGTGGACTTACCCTATATTAGAACAACAGGCCTTGTTATTATTATTTTTCTTGTTAACATAATGAACCAAAATGTAAAATGTTGTTGTTTTTTTCTTTACTTTGCAGACTCCAAAGACACAGAAGTTACAGGGGCGATGATGGTGGGTTGTATATCAACATAGAGAAAACAGCAAACTGTATCTATATTCTATACTGGTGACTGCTGAAGGCAAAATGATGAGGAGGAAGTTTGATGTGGATGAAAAGGTCGCAATAAAAAATAAACTGGTTCATGTCCTACAAGAGGAGTTCAATGTTAACCAGAATGTGTGCTAATAACTTGCCTAATCAAATGGACATTGATTTCACACACATTATTTTACTATTAACATCAAATACCAAGTAAGTATGAACAGATAAGTTATTTTTAATACCTTGCTGACATATTTATGAAAAATGTAACATACTTAGTACTACACAGTCCTAAAGCTGGTCTAAAAACTACTTTTTGTAAGGTAAATAATTCAAGTAGCATACTTATAGTAATTGTTTAACAAAGTGATTTAACAATGACATTTTTTTCTTAAAGGTAGTAATACTTCAAATGACATGTAAAATAATTCACAATTAATATAGTGACTTAAATCCACAGATACCCAAACACATTAGATCTGTTTCCTTGCCTACGTTAGAAGGGACACTCAGGGCCCTTATTGTTTTCATTCAGTCTTCTTTGTTGACAGGGTTTTTTTGTTCATAATATTGCACTCCTGAGAAATCCCTGCCAGGGAAAAGTTACTGTCATACCTGAATGATTATTCCATTAGCAACATGCCTTCCTTTGTCAACAACATCCCATCTTCTGACCGTTGTCTCAAAATCACTAAAACAATAAACTAATCAAATAAAAAAACACTCTCAATGTAAAAAAAACAACATACATATCTGCTATATTTAAACAAAATAACTTACCGGTATGACAATATAGTTTTTCACAGACATACATTAGTGTCCCCCCATGATACTACACTATCATGTCTGTACACTACTCGCATAATGCAGGCTTTCTACTGCCTCTTCACACAAAAAAGCCAGAAGTTGGGCATGTTTTTACAAAATAATATGGCAAAGTAGCAAATTCCATAAGTAAAAAATAGGGCTAAATAAGGAATTTCTTACTAGTTCCATTTGGAATTACTTGTCATGATGTTGCCCAACATACTCCATTGTTCAGTCCATGCTTGAAAGACAGGCACCTCTGACCAATATGTCTGGACTGACTGGCCAAGGGACCATGTTGCTTTATAGGATGGACATCCCAAGGTGTACCCACTACATCTTTACTGCTATTCACAAGAAATGGAGAAACTGAAACTACAACAACTGAAATATTTTGAGGTTCATGTTATATTTTCTCTTCTGAAAGCAAAAGTAGGGATAATGGGGGTATTTCTGAAAAAGTAGGGAAAAGTAGGACTAAGTTGAAAAAGTAGGATAAAACAGGAAAAGTAGGGCTGTTGGTTTATAAAACTACCATAAAAAATATACAAATGTTTCTAAAAAGAAATAGCTGCAGCCTGCATCTAATGGTGCCAATTCAAAGTTTTGCATCAGACAAACAGAACCACACATGGGTGAAAATCGAGACTTATTTAAATTGTTGTGTCACTCACTATCATGCCAATTAGTGTATTGTTTGTGAGTGACAAACACAAAATAAGCACTGCAACACTTTTGATCCTCACCAACAAACAACATAATATTTTGAAGGACAGCTGGTTAATATATATAATTTAGTAGTCAGGGGTTATACTTTATTCCACTATTTATTGTGATTGATCAAGGCCTTGCTGTTTGAAAGAAAAAGAGTACAAGAGGTCTTTAATGACCCTATATCGCTCACCTGAGTGTAATAGACATTAAGTTATAGAGAACAAGAAATATCAGAAATTTTTTAACAGACAAAAATAATTATAATAAGAAATAATTATTGGGTTTATTGTCCAAGCAACATAATTCAGTCATTTGGAGATGGTGTCCACTTAAAGCAGATAAGATGCTGTCGTAACTGTGTACAGCATGCTGTGAACGCCTGGCATGATACCACACTCGACAAAAGGTCTGGATCCACCATTTTAAATACAGCATAATATGAAGACCTGTATCAAACCGCACAAACTCCCATTATCCTGACACTGAGCAGACCTGTTGTGTAACTACCTTATATTTGATTGAGCATTACAAGGGAGCTATACTACTACAATTTCGAATGATATTTGTTATGTCACAGACGATGAATCAAACCAGGGTCTCCTGTACCTGGTGCCTACGCTCTAATGATTACGCTACCAAGTCCGGTCTAGAATAATCATACTATATGTAAATGCACAAAAGCAACATTTGGACAATCAGTTTCAATTTCTGTTTACTACAAAGTCATGTAAGGAAAATGGCATACACCCTGGCTGCAATGTCTTTTGACAGATTAATATTCTTTGACAAACTTTTCATTCCCTTTGTCTGCTGAAGCTCCTGAGGAAGTTTGGTGGGCAAGCAGTTTCATAAGAAATGTCATTTAAAGAATTATTATGAATGTTTGATGATGGTGGTGTGCAATCCCAATAGCTTATCTTGAGTGTACGCTCAGGTGAGCTAAAAATGCTGATTTCACTAATTGTGACCAAGTCGCTTTAAAAGAAATTAAATTTATCTAAAACTAATACATGTACCTGGTATGTAATTCTTACCATATTCATTGGCAGATTGGTGGTCTGTGTTTCAATGATCTCCCCTTCTGATGACCGTTGGCCACATAAATGCAATTTAAATAAATTTGCTAAATATGTATTTATGTGTGACTTGTTTTGTTTTTATTGAAAATTTTGCAGTATGGGTTATTTGCGGAGAAAACCCCCAAAACACATCTTTACAAATTTAAAACTGCAAATAACACAAAACTTTCACAAATTAAAAGGTCAAAATTGAAGAAAAAATTTGATACTCTTGATATCAGTTGCAAGCTCTTCTATGTAGGGCTGCAATAATTCATATGCAATTGGATTTGATCAGACATATTCCCCTTTCAAAATCTTTCCCCTAAGCTGGCAAGTCAATCCTTTTGAATTTGTCATAATTTTAAAAGTAAAAAAATATTCACATGGGTAATAATTGATTTTCTGGTGTAAATTATCTTAACCTTTTGGTTTCCATACTAAAATTTACACTCTTTATCATGAAAAACATTTTTGAAGTGACTTGAACACAGTTAAATGACAGTAATATTCACATTTAGACTTACTGTGAGCTATGCATCGCACATGTATTTCAAATGTCCTTTAACAGTTTGCTACATAATTGTACTATTTATGAATGACACATTAAATTGACATAGTTGCATGTTCAAACATGGCTCAAATAATATTAATAAGATCATTAAGTCTCTAATAAAGAAAATAGTTTGAAAACTGTTTCAACATATTGATTCTCCCAACCTGCTGACATCATGAAAGATAGCATAGTCTCATATCATATGTTTTCAGTGGTGGTGATATTGTAATCCATTATTGTGTTTTAACACCTTTTGTTTGTACTGTTTTTAATAGATATACCATGGCAACAATATTATGGTTACTAAGTTACTATAGTGATGTTTAGTTATGACTGTGAAGGAGGACCCCAGATTGGGTCAGCCGACAGACCCTTCCACATGAATATTTTCATTACAACCAGGACTAAAAACACGCAGTGAGCCACCAAGGACACTGGAGTAATAGCTGACGACACAATCACTTGCTCACATTCCAAAATTTTTATGAGTAAACTGATCAGCTATTAATTTTAAAACCGGTTGCACTAGCACTAGTTTCATTTAAAGTCAGCATATGGGCACAGATTATATTACCACTAGGGATGTTAACGAATATTCGAATATCAAGTCGCTATTCGAATAGAGATTTTGGGATTCGAATATTTTTATAATTTTCATTTCACTTTTGTTAAGTTCGAAGGAAAATTGAAAAGAAATTTTTCTTTAGTTTATCATAATGTCTTCCGGCGACTTAAGACGCTAATGATGTGTGATCGTGCTCGCTCTAAGACAGACGGGGTGGGTCATGTCTCCTGATAATGAATTGCCATCTGGTTAACAGCATGAAATCACCTTACCGCGCACAGCTCCTTTTCTGCCCCCTCTCCCATTTAGACCCAGTCACATCGCCCACATCACCATACAGCTGTGGAAACAGTTGCCAAAGTACAATAAACACACATGTCAGTTCAATGCTGCGGCAATTAGCTACAGCAATTACGTAACACTGACTCTACCCAGCTTCGGTCGGGATAGTGTGTAATAAATACATTATATAAGGCTATACTTATTGATAACAGTCCACCAGAACTTCTTTATTTTTGGAAAGCACAACTAGATCACTGTCAAACTTTAATTGCAATCACTTTCTGTTTTTGTCACTATACTTCATACTTGTTATTTTATTTCTATACAATACTGCGACATCTGTTATTTTTTATCACCGTGATTTTGTTGTGTGTTTTTGCTTCTTTCTCTCCGAATAACAAAAATGTAAATCTACATACTTTTTAATTGGTCGTCATAGGTTTACTTAACACACTTAAAACTCCCGAGCTTACAATTTTAATCATTCTTTATATATATATGTGTATATATATATATATATATATATATATATATATATATATATATATATATATATATATATATGTGTATATATATATATATATATATTGGTTGGTACTTCATCAATTTATCAACAGTCCGGTAATTTTGACACTAGCCAATCACAGCAATTGTCATAATCATTTAGTTTTGTTCACCTTCGCCTTTCACCCATAGGCATATGGTGAGCAGGTTCGTAATTGTCACTTGTGTATTGGTAACTAAATGCCTCTAATTGACATGTTATGACTTCGGGTTAACGCCTTTAGCGATATCAGCCAATCACAATTAAACATCAAACCGACCACCAACCAATCAAGACCGTTACTTGGCTGTACACTTGAGCGATTCCCTTCATAAAACCTTCGTGGTTTTGCCTGTCTTACAGTCGATCCAGTATCACCCGCATTTTGTCCTTTTGAAAATGCCTCCTTTAATCATTAATGTATTTTATAAGATTAGTTCACAAAACATAATTGACTCTTTGTTGTTATACATTGTTTGCGGTTAGTAGAGTAAAATATTAAAATTGTGATCTATTATGCATGTGTTCTACAGTTTCATCTAATAAAATTATTATATGGTTTTATTAAATCGATATATTAACATTAAAAGGAGCTTAAGTAGCCCTTTCAATACGTCATATGTTAATACAAATAAGTAATTAAGTACGCAAAATGCCTTTAAATTGTTAAGGTTATTACACAAAGTACAACGCGTAACAAAAAGACACCCAAGTTTAAGGTGACTAATTAATAATGTATATATTATACGGGACTTTGCAGGTCATCTTAACATTGATTGGCTACTGTATAGTTT
>CM017572.1:6814069-6848834 GCA_007844125.1 Sinonovacula constricta
AGCCTTACGACGAGTTCATCTATTTGTTTTTAGACGTCGACGAGTGTACTGACGACATACATGATTGTGATGCAAACGCCACGTGCTTTAATTCCGTTCCGGTTTGCTTGTCTGATGGAAGCCTCAATGGATCACGATATACATGTGATTGTGATCCTGGATTCACTGGCAACGGATTTTTCTGTTGTCGTAAGTTTGTAACACCAATTACATTAAACCTTATGACTCTTTTACAAGAATGTACGAATATTTAATCAGATTTCATGCGACGAATATTTCAGTAAGATTTTAACCGAGTTTTACATCTACTATTCACAGAAATTGATGAATGTGCCACTGGTGATTACAATTGTACAGAAGGCTCTTACTGCGTGGACACAGAAGGATCCTTTGAGTGTGAATGTTGTGAGGGTTTTGCAAAGAGCGAAGGTGCTTGCAAAGGTATGTATTTTGACTCATGGCGTAGTATATTAATTACATTCTGTGTTTTATGTTTTTCAGAAATCAAAATTAATGTGAGAAAGTCTGCAAGCCCAAACATTACATGAACCACGAGATTTGTTTTCTTAATCCGTAATATCCATACCAGCTCCAATGGATCAGTTTTTATGGACAACACAATTCAATTAAGAAGAAAATAAAGCAAAGTTTTGTCAAGCTAATAGGGATTTATTCCTATTTTGGCCTGACCTTATTCAAATATTCTGATTAGCGCCACTAAAACTCCGATACAAATCAATACAAAAGATGTGTTTAACTCTCTCTATAAACAGTGTGCCAAACGCAAGGTAGAATAAAATAAACTGAAAAAGGCATGCGACAAAGCACAGAGTCGCAGTCCCTATCACAGTTGAATGAGATGCATTGTGTCTTTGCATCGAAACATTGAAAAGCCCTGTATATCTTTGCTGTTACTTTGTTGTTGTTCTTTCCATCGTTTGTACTGCTTTACAAATTTAGAGCTTCAAAGTACATGTATTTCAAAAATTACGCTTGTTATTTTAGTCCGCCGACAAATAACTACTGTTACAGAAAAAGTAAACGATGCAATTGTTTCTGTCAGCAATATCAAGACTATACTATGTTTTTTTTATCGAAATGATTGTCTGAAAGTGTGTAAACTACGTTTGACAACCAAACCATTCAAAATATTAAGTTGTTCTTACTTATTAACATAAAATATTCAAAAAATAAATAACACATACGTTTTGTCGTTAACATAAAATTATCTCAGCTGTTGAAAACAATTTCATTTGAGTTCTTAAATCCAGACAAATTCTGAAAATGAAGTAAATAAAATTAGATTTGTATTTGTTTAAAATTATTCAAAAAACGGTAACGTTTTTAAGACACACTACTTAACTGACGATAAATTTACACGAACCTATTTGAAATTTCTTTAGTATATCTTAAGAAATTTTTGTTGTATTAGAAGTAAATTGAAGTAATCCCGTATTCGTTTTGTGCAACAGTAGAAAAAAGCGAACGGTTTACTTTTTTACTATTAAATAGCATACACATAAATATAATGCACAACCTTACGACGAGTTCATCTATTTGTTTTTAGACGTCGACGAGTGTACTGAAGACATACATGATTGTGATGCAAACGCCACGTGCTTAATTCCGTTCCGGTTTGCTTGTCTGATGGAAGCCTCAATGGATCACGATATACATGTGATTGTGATCCTGGATTCACTGGCAACGGATTTTTCTGTTGTCGTAAGTTTGTTACACCAATTACATTAAACCTTATGACTATTTTACAAGAATGTACGAATATTTAATCAGATTCCATGCGACATATATTTCAGTAGAATTTTGAATGAATTTTAAAACTACTATTCTTCACTGATTTTAGCTTAAAGCGAGCTGTCGTTGTAAACCTGGTTTCATTTACAGACGATTTTTCTTCTTCAGTTAAGTTGGGACAATATTTTATTCGTAAAGACCCTTTTCCAATGTAATGATACATACGACCCTGTCAATTATATTTGACATGCCGCCTTGAGGTTTTATGTTTATCGTGTGTGGGCTATTTTGTACGGGCTATTATGTCCGGGTTATAATGTACGGTTTATGTTATCGGTATGGTGTGGCGATTGTGGTGTAAAGGTAATAGTGTGCTGGTTATGGTGTGCGGGATATGGTGTTGAGAATATGGTGTGTTGGTAATGGTGAGCGGGTAATTGTGTGATGGTTATGGTTTGGACGTTATGGTACGTGGTTTATGGAGTTGGGGATATAGTGTGCGGTTGAAGTATGCGGGCTATGATGTGGGATATATGGTGTGCGGTTTATGGTCTTGGGGTTATGGTGTGAATGTTATTGTTTGCGGTTGTGTGGGATATAATTTCCCTGGTTATGGTGAGGGGGGTATCATGTGCGGGTTATGTTGATGGTTTATGGTTTGCGAGTTATGGTATGGGATAATGATGTTAAGGTTTTATGTTATGGTTATGCTGCTGTGCAGTTTATGGTATTGGAGTAATGGTGTGCGGGTTATAGTTTGGGGGTCCTGGTGTTAAGGTTAAGATGCGTGGATTATGATGACGTGTATATTGTGTGCCTGTTGTGGTCTGGGATATATGGTGTATTGGTTATTGTGTCTGAGTTATCGTGTGCGGGTTATTGTGCGCGGGTTATGATGTGTATGATTAATTGTGTAAGTGTTATTGTTTGGTGGATAGTTTGTGCGCGTTATGGTATTTGGGATATGATGTGCAGGTAATGGTGAAGGGGATATTGTGTGCAGGTTATGATGATAAGCTTATGTTCGCCGCAGGTTATGGTATGCGGGTTATGGTATTGGGGTACGGAGTGCGGGTTAAGGTGTAGGCGTTATGGTGTGTGGGTTAAGCTTTGGGGGTTATGGCTTGCGGGTTATAATGTATTTCGGATATAGTGTGTGTATTATGGTTAGGGGTGGGTGTATATTGTGTGCGGGTTATAATGTGTCCGATGTGGTGTATTTTATTATTTGGGGATATGGTGTGCTTGTTGTGGTTTGGCGTATATGGTGTACGAGTTTTGGGGGATATTGTGTGAGGGTTATGGTGTGTTGGATATGATGTGTGGGTTATTGTTTTGGGGGGATATGCTGTGTAAGTTATGTTGTGCGGGATATGGTGTGTTGGTTATGGTTTGGGGGATATGGTGTGCTGGTTATGGTTTGGGGTATATGGTGGGTTGGTTATGGTTTGGGGGATATGGTGTGTTGGTTATGGTTTGGGGGATATGGTGTGCGGGTTATGGTTTGGGGGATATCGTACGCAGGTTATGGTTTGGGGGATATGGTGTGTTGGTTATAGTTTGGGGGATATGGTGTGCTGGTTATGGTTTGGGGTATATGGTGTGTGGGTTATGGTTTGGGGGATATGGTGAGTTGGTTATGGTTTGGGGGATATGGTGTGCGGGTTATGGTTTGGGGGATATGGTGTGCGGGTTATGGTTTGGGGGATATCGTGCGCAGGTTATGGTTTTGGGGATATGGTGTGTTGGTTATGGTTTGGGGATATGGTGTGCTGGTTATGGTTTGGGGGATATGGTGTGTTGGTTATGGTTTGGGGGATATGGTGTGCTGGTTATGGTTTGGGGTATATGGTGTGTGGGTTATGGTTTGGGGGATATGGTGAGTTGGTTATGGTTTGGGGACATGGTGTGCGGGTTATGGTTTGGGGGATATGGTGTGCTGGTTATGGTTTGGGGTATATGGTGGGTTGGTTATGGTTTGGGGGATATGGTGTGCTGGTTATGGTTTGGGGGACATGGTGTGTGGGTTATGGTTTGGGGGATATGGTGAGTTGGTTATGGTTTGGGGCATATGGTGTGTTGGTTATGGTTTGGGGGATATGGTGTGCGGGTTATGGTTTGGGGGATATCGTGCGCAGGTTATGGTTTGGGGGATATGGTGAGTTGGTTATGGTTTGGGGGATATGGTGTGTGGGTTATGGTTTGGGGGATATGGTGAGTTGGTTATGGTTTGGGGGATATGGTGTGCAGGTTATGGTTTGGGGGATATGGTCTGCAGGTTATGGTTTGGGGGATATGGTCTGCAGGTTATGGTTTTGGGGATATGGTGTGCTGGTTATAGTTGGCTGGGTATGGTGTGCTGGTTATAATTTGAGGGATATGATGTGCTGGTTATAGTTTGGGGAATGTGGTGTGCTGGTTATGGTTTGGGGGATATGGTGTGCTGGTTATGGTTTGGGGTATATGGTGTGTGGGTTATGGTTTGGGGGATATGGTGAGTTGGTTATGGTTTGGGGGATATGGTGTGAAGGTTATGGTTTGGGGGATATGGTCTGCAGGTTATGGTTTGGGGGATATGGTGTGCTGGTTATAGTTGGCTGGGTATGGTGTGCTGGTTATAGTTGGCTGGGTATGGTGTGTTGGTTATGGTTTGGGGGATATGGTGTGCTGGTTATGGTTTGGGGGATATGGTGTGCGGGTTATGGTTTGGGGGATATCGTGTGCAGGTTATGGTTTGGGGGATATGGTGTGCTGGTTATGATTTGAGGGATATGATGTGTTGGTTATGGTTTGGGGGATATGGTGTGCAGGTTATGGGTACGGGTATATGGTGGGTTGGTTATGGTTTGGGGGATATTGTGTGCAGGTTATGGTTTTGGGGATATGGTGGGTTGTTCATGGTTTGGGGGATATGGTGTGCAGGTTATGATTTGGGGATATGGTGGGTTGGTTATTGTTTGGGGGATATGGTGTGCAGGTTATGGGTACGGGTATATGGTGTGCTGGTTATGGTTTGGGGTATATGGTGTGTGGGTTATGGTTTGTGGGATATAGTCTGCAGGTTATGGTTTGGGGATATGGTTCGCTGGTTATGGTTGGCTGGGTATGGTGTGCTGGTTATGGTTTGAGGGATATGGTGTGCTGGTTATGGTTTGGCGGATATGGTGTGCAGGTTATGGTTACGGGGATATGGTGTGCTGGTTATGGCTTGGGGAATATGGTGTGCAGGTTATAGTTTGGGGGATATGGTGTGCAGGTAATGGTTTGGAGGATAATATGTGCAGGCTATGGTTTGTGGGATATGGTTTGCAGGTTATGGTTTGGGGAATGTGGTGTGCTGGTTATGGTTTGTGGGATATAGTGTGCAGGTAATGGTTTGGGAGATATGGTGTGAAGGTTACTGTTTGGGGGATATGTTGTGTGTATATAGTAAGGGGGATATGGTGTGCGGGTTATAGTGTGGTTTATATTTTGAGCGAATTGAAATGTGTGTGCGATATGGTGTGTATTATGGTTGGGGAATATGCTGTGTAAGTGATGGTGTAGGCACATGGATTGCGGGTTATGGTTTAGAAGACATGGTGTGCGGGTTTTGGTTTGGGGGATATGGTGTCCAGGTTATGGTTTGGGGGATATGGTGTGCGGGTTATGATTTGGGGGATATGGTGTGCGGTTATGGTCTGGGGGACATGGTGTGCGGGTTATGGTTGGGGGAGATGGTGTGCTGGTTATGGTTTGGGGGATATGGTGTGCGGGTTATAGTTTGCGGGATATGGTGTGCGGGTTATGGTTTGGGGGATATTATGGTTGGGGAATATGCTGTGTAAGTGATGGTGTAGCCACATGGTTTGCGGGTTATGGTTTGGGGGACATAGTGTGCGGGTTATGGTTTGGTGGATATGGTGTGCGGGTTATGGTTTGGGGGCTATGGTGTGCGGGTTATGGTTTGGGGGATATTATGGTTGGGGAATATGCTGTGTAAGTGATGGTGTAGGCACATGGTTTGCGGGTTATGATTTGGGGGACATAGTGTGCGGGTTATGGTTTGGTGATATGGTGTGCAGGTTATGGTTAAGGGGATATGGTGTGCGGGTTATGGTTTGGGATATGGTGTGCGGGTTATCGTTTGGGGACATGGTGTGCGGGCTTTGGTTTGGGGGATTTGGTGTGCGGGTTATGGTTTGGGGGATATGGTGTGCAGGTTATGGTTTGGGGGATATGGTGTGCAGGTTATGGTTTGGGGGATATGGTGTGCAGGTTATGGTTTGGGGGATATCGTGTGCAGGTTATGGTTTGGGGGATATGGTGCGTTGGTTATGGTTTGGGGGATATGGTGTGCAGGTTATGGTTTGGGGGATATTGTGGGTTGGTTATAATTTGGGGGATATGGTGTGCTGGTTATGGTTTGGGGGATATGGTGGGTTGGTTATGGTTTGGGGGAATATTGTGTGCAGGTTATGGTTTGGGGGATATCGTGTGCAGGTTATGGTTTGGGGGATATGGTGTGCTGGTTATGGTTTGGGGGATATGGTGTGCAGGTTATGGTTTGGGGGATATGGTGGGTTGGTTATGGTTTGGGGGATATGGTGTGCAGGTTATGGTTTGGGGGATATGGTCTGCAGGTTATGGTTTTGGGGATATGGTGTGCTGCTTATGGTTGGCTGGGTATGGTGTGCTGGTTATGGTTTGAGGGATATGGTGTGCTGGTTATGGTTTGGGGAATGTGGTGTGCTGGTTATGGTTTGGGAGATATGTTGTGTGTATAGTGGTAAGGGTGATATGGTGTGCGGGTTATAGTGTCGTTTATATTTTGAGCGAATTGTAATGTGTGTGCGAAAGGGTGTGTATTATGTTTGGGGAATATGCTGTGTAAGTGATGGTGTAGGCACATGGATTGCGGGTTATGGTTTAGGGGACATGGTGTGCGGGGTTTTGGTTTGGGGGATATGGTGTTCAGGTTATGGTTTGGGGGATATGGTGTGCGGGTTATGAATTGGGGGATATGGTGTGCGGGTTATGGTTTGGGGGACATGGTGTTCGGGTTATGGTTTGGGGAAGATGTTGGGCTGGTTATGGTTTGGGGGATATGGTGTGCGGGTTATGGTTTGCGGGACATGGTGTGCGGGTTATGGTTTGGGGGCTATGGTGTGCGGGTTATGGTTTGGGGGATATTATGGTTGGGGAATATGCTGTGTAAGTGGTTGGTGTAGGCACATGGTTTGCGGGTTATGGTTTGGGGGACATAGTGTGCGGGTTATGGTTTGGTGGATATGGTGTGCAGGTTATAGTTTGGGGGATATGGTGTGCGGGTAATGGTTTGGGATATGGTGTGCGGGTTATGGTTTGGGGGATATGGTGTGCAGGTTATAGTTTGGGGGATATGGTGTGCAGGTAATGGTTTGGAGGATAATGTTTGCAGGCTATGGTTTGTGGGATATGGTTTGCAGGTTATGGTTTGGGGAATGTGGTGTGCTGGTTATGGTTTGTGGGATATAGTGTGCAGGTAATGGTTTGGGAGATATGGTGTGAAGGTTACTGTTTGGGGGATATGTTGTGTGTATATAGTAAGGGTGATATGGTGTGCGGGTTATAGTGTGGTTTATATTTTGAGCGAATTGAAATGTGTGTGCGATATGGTGTGTATTATGGTTGGGGAATATGCTGTGTAAGTGATGGTGTAGGCACATGGATTGCGGGTTATGGTTTAGAAGACATGGTGTGCGGGTTTTGGTTTGGGGGATATGGTGTCCAGGTTATGGTTTGGGGGATATGGTGTGCGGGTTATGATTTGGGGGATATGGTGTGCGGTTATGGTCTGGGGGACATGGTGTGCGGGTTATGGTTGGGGGAGATGGTGTGCTGGTTATGGTTTGGGGGATATGGTGTGCGGGTTATAGTTTGCGGGATATGGTGTGCGGGTTATGGTTTGGGGGCTATGGTGTGCGGGTTATGGTTTGGGGGATATTATGGTTGGGGAATATGCTGTGTAAGTGATGGTGTAGCCACATGGTTTGCGGGTTATGGTTTGGGGGACATAGTGTGCGGGTTATGGTTTGGGGGATATGGTGTGCGGGTTATGGTTTGGGGGCTATGGTGTGCGGGTTATGGTTTGGGGGATATTATGGTTGGGGAATATGCTGTGTAAGTGATGGTGTAGGCACTATGGTTTGCGGGTTATGGTTTGGGGGACATGGTGTGCGGGTTATGGTTTGGTGGATATGGTGTGCAGGTTATGGTTAAGGGGATATGGTGTGCGGGTTATGGTTTGGGATATGGTGTGCGGGTTATCGTTTGGGGACATGGTGTGCGGGTTATGGTTTGGGGGATTTGGTGTGCGGGTTATGGTTTGGGGGATATGGTGTGCAGGTTATGGTTTGGGGGATATGGTGTGCAGGTTATGGTTTGGGGGATATGGTGTGCAGGTTATGGTTTGGGGGATATCGTGTGCAGGTTATGGTTTGGGGGATATGGTGCGTTGGTTATGGTTTGGGGGATATTGTGGGTTGGTTATAATTTGGGGGATATGGTGTGCTGGTTATGGTTTGGGGGATATGGTGGGTTGGTTATGGTTTGGGGGATATTGTGTGCAGGTTATGGTTTGGGGGATATCGTGTGCAGGTTATGGTTTGGGGGATATGGTGTGCTGGTTATGGTTTGGGGGATATGGTGTGCAGGTTATGGTTTGGGGGATATGGTGGGTTGGTTATGGTTTGGGGGATATGGTGTGCAGGTTATGGTTTGGGGGATATGGTCTGCAGGTTATGGTTTTGGGGATATGGTGTGCTGGTTATGGTTGGCTGGGTATGGTGTGCTGGTTATGGTTTGAGGGATATGGTGTGCTGGTTATGGTTTGGGGAATGTGGTGTGCTGGTTATGGTTTGGGAGATATGTTGTGTGTATAGTGGTAAGGGTGATATGGTGTGCGGGTTATAGTGTCGTTTATATTTTGAGCGAATTGTAATGTGTGTGCGATAGGGTGTGTATTATGTTTGGGGAATATGATGTGTAAGTGATGGTGTAGGCACATGGATTGCGGGTTATGGTTTAGGGGACATGGTGTGCTGGTTATGGTTTGCGGGATATGGTGTGCGGGTTATGGTTTGGGGGATATGGTGTGCGGGTTATGGTTTTGGGGATATGGTGTGCGAGTTATGGTTTGGGGGACATGGTGTGCGGGTTGTGGTTTGGGGGACATGGTGTGCGGATTATGGTTTGGGGGACATGGTGTGCGGGTTATGGTGTGGGCACATGGTTTGCGGGTTATGGTGTGGGGACATGGTGTGCGGGTTATGGTTTGGGGGAGATGGTGTGCGTGCTATGGTTGGCTGGGTATGTTGTGCGGGTTATGGTTTGTGGGATATGGTGTGCGAGATATGGTTTTGGGGATATGGTGTGCAGGTTATGATTTGTGGGAAATGGTGTGCGGGTTATGGTTTGGGGGAGATGGTGTGCGTGCTATGGTTGGCTGGGTATGGTGTGCGGGTTATGGTTTGTGGGATATGGTGTGCGGGTTATGGTTTTGGGGATATGGTGTGCAGGTTATGATTTGTGGGAAATGTGTGCGGGTAATGGTTTGGGATATGGTGTGCGGGTTATGGTTTGGGGGACATGGTGTGCGGGTTATGGTTTGGGGGATATGGTGTGCGGGTTTTTGTTTGGAGGATAAAGTGTGCTGGTTATGGTTTGCGGGATATGGTGTGCGGGTTATGGTTTGGGGGATATGGTGTGCGGGTTATGGTTTTGGGGATATGGTGTGCGAGTTATGGTTTGGGGGACATGGTGTGCGGGTTGTGGTTTGGGGGACATGGTGTGCGGATTATGGTTTGGGGGACATGGTGTGTGGGTTATGGTGTGGGCACATGGTTTGCGGGTTATGGTGTGGGGACATGGTGTGCGGGTTATGGTTTGGGGGAGATGGTGTGTGTGCTATGGTTGGCTGGGTATGGTGTGCGGGTTATGGTTTGTGGGATATGGTGTGCGGGTTATGGTTTTGGGGATATGGTGTGCAGGTTATGATTTGTGGGAAATGGTGTGCGGGTTATGGTTTGGGGGATATGGTGTGCGGGTTGTGGTTTGGGAGAAATGGTGTGCGGGTTATGGTTTGGGGCGTATAGTGTGCGGGTTATGCTTTGGGGGATATGGTGTGCGTGTTTTGGTTTGGAGGATATCGTGTGCGGGTTGTGGGTTTGGTGGACATGGTGTGCGGGTTATGGTTTGGGGGATATGGTGTGTGGGTTATGGTTTCTGGGATATCGTGTGCGGGTTGTGGTTTTGGGGACATGGTGTGCGGGTTATGGTTCGGGGGATATGTTTGCGGGATGTAGTTTTAGGGATATCGTGTGCGGGTTATGGTGTGGGGTATATTGTGTGCGTGTTATGGTTTGGGGGATATGGTGTGCGGGTTATGGTTTGGGGGACATGGTGTGCGGGTTATGGTTAGGTGGATATGGTGTACAAGTTATGGTTTGGGGGACATGGTGTGCGGGTTATGGTTTTGGGGAAATGGTGTGCGGGTTATGGTTTGAGGGAAATGGTGTGCGGGTTATGGTTTGGGGGATATGGTGTGCGGGTTATGGTTTGGGGGACATGGTGTGCGGGTTATGGTTTGGGGGATATGGTGTGCAGGTTATGGTTTGTAGGATATGGTGTGCGGGTTGTAGTTTGGGGGACATGGTGTGCTGGTTATGGTTTGGGGGATCTGGTGTGCGGGTTATGGTTTGGGGGATATGGTGTGCGGGTTATGGTTTGGGGAATATCGGTGCGGGTTATGGTTTGGGGGACATGGTGTGCGGGTTATGGTTTGGGGGACATGGTGTGCGGGTTATGGTTTGGGGGACATGGTGTGTGGGTTATGGTTTAGGGGATTTGGTGTGCGGGTTATGGTTTGGGGGACATGGTGTGCGGGTTATGGTTTGGGGACATGGTGTGCGGGTTATGGTTTGGGGGACATGGTTGCGGAATGTGGTTTGGGAGATATGGTGTGTATGTTGTGTTATGGAGATTATGTATGGTATGAAGTTTAATGAGCGCTGCTTATGGTGAGGGGGGTGGGAGAGGGTAATGTGTGCGGGTTATGATCCGGGGTATATGATGGGCGTGTAATGGGACGCGGGTAAGGGTGTGGGGGATATTGTGTGTGGTTTATTGTGTGAAGGTTATGTTGAGCGGGTTATTATCTGGAGATATGGTGTGCGGGTTATGATGTGGTTAATAGTGTGTGTTTGGCATGGTAGGGAATACTAAGTGCCGCCTTTGGTGTGAAAGTTATGTGCGCGGGTTATGGTGGTTGGATATGGTGTTCGGGCTATGTTGTGGAGAATATGGTGTGCGTATTATAGTTTGGGGATATCGTCTGCGGGTTATGGTATTGGCGATGTTGTGTGCCGGTTATGGTGTGAACTCTATTTGCATGGAATATGGTGCGGGGATTTGGTTGGTGAGTTATGGTGTGGGATATATTGTGTATGGGTTATCATGTGGGTGATATGGTACAGTGGATATGTGTGGGTTTTGGCATAGGGGATATGGTGCGCAGGTTATATGTGGGGGTTATAGTGTGAAGGTTAATGTAATAGGGTTATGGTGAGGGGCGTATGGTGAGCGGGTATAGGTGTGTGTGTTATGTTGAGGAATGTTGTGTGTGGGTATAGGTGTGGGGCAATCTCATTAAAATCAGCTCCAGTATTACGCGTAATAGGATCTGATGACTTCCCATTACGGTTCACCTCAAATTGACCTTTTCAGTAGCCAATGAAATTCTCGGCAACAAAATCTTGTGGTATACTGCGAGCAACGTTCTACACGCTATAAAATTTTAATGGTAAAGGGTCGCGTTTAACTCGTGATTGCATGCAATCTACACACATTCTTAAACTTAACTTTACATATTTCAAAAGAGACATATATAACCTCTACAAATATGTATAAACCATCCAACCAACAGAAGTTTTGAACTAGAAATCCTTATTTTAGTAACACTGGTAAATACATTCACAACTCGCTCGCTGCAATTGTCATGGCGGATAACGAAAGCATTTTCGCAGTGGGTTGCGTTGAAAATCCTTTCGTATTCTACTTAAAAATGGAATTATGAAATGTTATGGTAGATACCGATAGATAAATTGTTGATTGAACAAAATGTGTAAAAATTAATGCATGCCAATAGAAAGGATGGCTGATTCAGCGGTTTAAAAAGTGGTATGTGTTGACTGCTGTATCGGGAAGGATTCTATAGTAGTTTTGAAAGGAACGATTGCATTGGTCGAAATACGGGCACTTGTCTATGCATATTCAATTACACAAAGGTCATTTTGACACGACCTCTTATGCGATGTAGTCAGATCCTAATCACGGACAGTAGATGAGGGAAATTAGGATATGATTTTAATGAGATTGAGGTGTGGGGGCTATGATGTGCGGGGTATAGTGTTGGGGATATTGTGTACGGGTTATGGTGTTAAGATATTTGCGCGGTTTGTTGTTTGGGAATATGAGGTGCATATTATTGTGTGGCGGATATAGTGTTCGGGTTAAGGTTGTAGGACATATGTTGCGCTGTTTATGGTGTGGTTGATATTGTGTGCGTTTTCTGGTATGGGAGATATAGTATGCGGGTTATGGTGAGGGGGATATTGTGTATGGGTTATCATGCAGATGTTCTTGTGTACGATCTATTTTTGTGAGATATGGTGTGCGGGTTATGGTGTGGGGGATATGGCTTGAAGGTTATGGTCTGCTCTTTATGGTGTGGGGGATATGGTATGCGGGTTATTGTATTGGAGATATGGTGTGTGGATTATGGTGTGGGGGATATGGTATGCGGGTTATTGTATTGGAGATATGGTGTGTGGATTATGGTGTGGGGGATATGGTATGCGGGTTATTGTATTGGAGATATGGTGTGCGGGTTATGGTGTGGGGGATATGGTATGCGGGTTATTGTATTGGAGATATGGTGTGCGGGTTATGGTGTGGGGGATATGGTATGCGGGTTATTGTATTGGAGATATGGTGTGCGGGTTATGGTGTGGGGGATATGGTATGCGGGTTATTGTATTGGAGATATGGTGTGCGGGTTATGGTGTGGGGGATATGGTATGCGGGTTATTGTATTGGAGATATGGTGTGTGGATTATGGTGTGGGGGATATGGTATGCGGGTTATTGTATTGGAGATATGGTGTGTGGATTATGGTATGTGTGTTATGGCTTGGGAATATTGTGTGCAGATTATGGTCTGAGGATGATGGTTTGTAGGCATGCTTGAATAACCTTTTTTAATCAAATGTTACTACTGACCATTTCAAAACCTTGCGACATTGTGTACGGCTTATGTCACGTCAATATAGGGTGGTAACAATTATTTTAGTTTTAATTCAATTAGTTGTCCATGCTTGAATTTCATGTTTTAGACATTCTACCGAACACATGGTACATGGCACTTTATCAGTTTTATTTACAGCAATACTGTTAGTTAATTTGTTCTGCGTTAGTGATTTTTTTTTAGTAATAGAAATTGCAGTTGTATTTTAAAATGAATATAACATACTCTATTACAAATATGATTTGTCTACAAAATTGTATTTTGTATTATTAGATATACAATTATATACATCCTAAACGTCAATTTACCAGAGAACTATTCTTATAAATAACATTCATATTGTAACGGCAACCGGGTCGATGTTGTTTTATTGGTTGGACTCCAGCTTAATTTATATTAAGGAATATCAAAATACGACCAACGATGTATTAGTGTAACTAAATAACTGATTTATTAATTTTTAAACAAGTGAACAAAATAATTATTAGTATATCAATTCAATAAATTATGATATTTCTTCACTGGGAACGCAAATAAGTAGACGCTGCGAAAATTCTACGCTGGCGTATAAAATCACGCGGCCACCATTTATAAACGCACACTAACAATGTTTTTGTTATAAATTCTCATAACTTTAGCAACAGTAAGAGTTTACGTCATCTTATTTTGGTTTAATCTTCGACCTGACGTTAAAAGTAATATTCCCTCTAATAACAGCAAAAAATATTAAATAATACGTTAACTATGTATTTCCCAATTAAGAAAAAAATATTTATCTGCTGAATTTAAGTGTCACTGATCCCTTGAATTGAATAAAAATAAATATTAAAAAAAAATAATGAAATGTGATCGAATCGAATTAACGACTGCAAAGTGCTAGAGTCCTCGACTGAGGAAACTCACAGCTATTTATACTTATCCCAGTGCATCAGAAAATCTTGTGCATGCACCAACACTTACTGTACAACAGAATTGCTTACAGAATGGCTAGCGCGTCAAAGTTACTCTACTGCTCATACAACAAAATGTGAACAAAACCTACATAAAAGTGATTTCATAATGTAACAAGTGGTTCCTTGGATTAAACAACGTACTTACTTAACTTATTACATAGGTTCTGAGAATAAAGACTCATTAATTGAGGAATACAGGTGAAGTAAATGATTAGAACTCGCAGAAACGGATGACACATATCCGAAGAAGATGAGACGCAGTTTATCAAACAGGATTTAGCTAAAAACTTGTATAATTGTTCTGTTTATATAACAAGAGCAACAGTCATTTTCCATGTGCTTATGCTAACCATCGGCTTTGAAAAAAAAAAAATTCAAATCTTAAGGTAACCGTGACATTTATAAATGAAAACAACATTTGCTTTAGCGAACCCAGTACTGGGGATTTACAATATGTAAAGGCGGCATTTGTAATCCCCAGCTATGCTACCGACACTAAGTGTCATTAAACTAGGTCAGCATCTCATATAAAGTTAATGGGAGACAAACGGTGAATACATATCAGATTATATTTCTTTTAGTTAACGCCCATGTTTACATTTTGATCTAAATTAATATGCTTCTCTCTGAAAATTTCACTTTAAATATGTATTATTTTTTCGACTTGTTGAATCAATACTTGTTTTGCTATAAGCATGTACTTGCTTGAACGCAATAAAGAATATTGTTGTTAGGGACATTTAGTTACCAATATAAAAGTGACCGTTGATAAACTGCTGAAACCAATATCATATGAGCGGGTATAGTCTGTCCTACGTAATAAGTGTAGCTGATTGACCCAGAATTAAATGGACATGTGTGTTTATTGTACGTTGGCAACTGTGTCCACAGCTGTATGCATGGTGTGACTGGTCCATGTGGGAGAGGGCAGAGAAGGGGCTGTGCGCAGTGAAGTGATTTCATGCAGTTAACCAGAAAGAAATTCGTTATCAGGAGATATGGCCCCTACTCCCACTATACTAGAGCGAGCGCAATCACATATCGCCAGTGTCTTTAGTCGCTTGGAGTCAATACAATCAACTAAAGAAATATCCTTTCAATTCAACTTTAAACTTAACAAAAGTGAATAAGAATGATAAAATATTCGAATCCCTGGATTATTCGAATACCGACTTGATAATTGAATATTCGAATATTCGTTAACATCCCTAATTTCTGATTTGCACTTTTATTGCCCTCAACGGAATGCGTTAGGTCACTTTTCGATGGTGTCTGGACAAGTCATTTTCGTAATAATGGCCGAGGTGTTTAGAGTGGTTATAATCTCTTCGTACCAATAACACTTCGTACTATGTAAATAAGGTACCAATTTAGCAACTTCCAGCCGCGTGGATTTATGTAAGTTTATTCTTACCTGTTAGCAGTGTTGTAATAAGGTTTTAGAACCGTTGTTAGTTCAATCTTTGCAGAATGGACTCAGTATTAAGTGTAGTTACATTTTAAAATAAATGGAATATTGATAACTTACAATAACATGCGAAGGCTGGTCGTTCGAGCCAATTCTAGCTCACTTTTAGTTATTTTGCGTCAGAGAAGGCCTTTTCTTTTTTAAAACATAAACTGAGTGACCTTTGATGCTTTGCCGCCAATGCTTTTTTGTGAATGTTTCAGAGGAATCTACCCCGTGCCAGCCGTCACACTTGGGCGAAAATTGCACTATTACACCGGACACCTGCGTTGACAAAAACACCCAATGCAGCGTCGCAACAAATACCTGCGTCTGTACAAATACTTCTATAGAAGTGGATGGGGAATGCTGTAAGTTTCATGAACTCAAGTTTCTTTAAAACCTTTACAACTTTTTTTGCTAAGCGTTTAAAAGACACAAGACGGGCAGTCACCCTTAGCTAACCTGAATGTTTATTAAGAAATGAGTTAAAGATTATTAACACTAGAAGCCGTCGTAAAACGTGTATGGTTTCAATTAACTAAGCTTATGTTAGACACGTCGTCCAATGTGGTAAGGAAACCTTGCTTCGGTGTAGGGTGCTCTAACACTAAAAAATACCGAAACACAAAATTCAGAGACTCGCCAGTTAATCCTACGCATTCTCTTTACCTCTCGATTCCTGACATGCCAAGTAGTGAAAAAGTTCTTGGTACGGATTTCCCTAGATACTCTTCGGGGACTATAAAATCTTTCTAATGGACGGTTCTGCAGTTTTATGTAGTTCCTTCCACATTTATCATTGCGACTGCTTTTATTTTCATATGTTTAAGTTTTCGGAGAACGCCATCATGAACAATGCAAAATGCGTCATGATTTTTGTGTAAAGAGGTCCGTAATTTCCCTCACGCTCTACACATACAAAACTAAGAGAAACCTGTCCAAGTAAACAGACTCGGGAGGAAATGGGTATGAGGTCTATTAACCATAGATAAACCAGTCCATGTAAACAGACTTGGAAAGAAATAGGTGTGTGGTCTGTTAACCATAGATAAACCAGTCCATGTAAACAGACTCGGGAAGAAAAAGGTGTGTGGTCTATTAACCATAGATAAACCAGTCCATGTAAACAGACTTGGGAAGAAATAGGTGTGTGGTCTGTTAACCATAGATAAACCAGTCCATATAGACAGACTCGGGAAGAAATAGGTGTGTGGTCTATTAACCATAGATAAACCAGTCCATGTAAACAGACTTGGGAAGAAATAGGTGTGTGGTCTGTTAACCATAGATAAACCAGTCCATGTAGACAGATTTGGGAAGAAATAGGTGTGTGATCTGTTAACCATAGATAAACCAGTCCATGTAAACAGCCTCGGGAAGAAATAGGTGTGTGGTCTGTTAACCATAGATAAACCAGTCCATGTAAACAGACTCGGGAAGAAATAGGTGTGTGGTCTGTTAACCATAGATACACCAGTCCATGTAAACAGACTCGGAAAGAAAAAGGTGTGTGGTCTGTCAACTATAGATAAACCAGTCCATGTAAACAGAAATAGGTGTGTGGTCTGTTAACCAAAAGTAAACCAGTCCATGTAAACAGACTCGGGAAGAAATAGGTGTGTAATCTGTTAACCATAGATAAACCAGTCCATGTAAACAGACTCGGGAAGAAATAGGTGTGTGATCTGTTAACCATAGATAAACCAGTCCATGTAAACAGACTCGGGAAGAAATCGGTGTGTGGTCTGTTAACCATAGATAAACTAGTCCATGTAAACAGACTTGGGAAGAAATAGGTGTGTGGTCTGTTAACCATAGATAAACTAGTCCATGTAAACAGACTCGGAAAGAAATCGGTGTGTGGTCTGTTAACCATAGATAAACCAGTCCATGTTAACAGACTCGGGAAGAAATAGGTGTGTGGTCTGTTAACCATAGATAAACCAGTCCATGTAAACAGACTTGGGAAGAAATAGATGTGTGGTATGTTAACCATAGATAAACCAGTCCATGTAAACAGACTCGGGAAGAAATAGGTGTGTGGTCTGTTAACCATAGATAAACCAGTCCGTGTAAACAGACTCGGGAAGAAATAGGTATGTGGTCTGTTAATCAAAGATAAACCAGTCCATGTAAACAGTCCTGGGAAGAAATGCGTATGTTGTCTGTTAACAAAGATTAACCAGTCCATGTAAACAGTCTCCGGAAGAAATGCGTATGTGGTCTGTTTACCATAGGCAAAACCTAAAAATGCACTTTAAATTTGTCCATAGGACACGAATGTGATAAAATCCCAAGACGATGTCATTTCTCCACTAATGGTATGCGAACAAAATTCTAATAACGGTTAGGAAATATGATAAAGACCTATAAGTATTGCAACATATACATAAATTTGAAAAGACACGACACAAAGGTATGGACCGTTCCGTGATTTTACCTAACTCCTCCCTTTATTGTTATTAAAACCATTTGAGATCACGCCTACCTTAAATGCTCACGAACAACATCACAAACAAAACACTTTTATGTTCTTTTATATAAAGTAGGACAACCATTGATCACATGGTTTACACGTACACTGATAGGATAAGCCAACTTATGTAAACAGGCTTCGCCGACCATTTTTGGAACGGTCCATTTACCTGCAAGCCAAAACCTATAATGTATTTACATATTATATTAGAATACAACAATAAGTGACCATAAGTGTGATGGTGTTAGGTTGATAGTAACCAAATTATTAAAACTGACCTGTCTTGTTGCATTATAAACATATATACCCAATATGAGTTATATTTTGTTGGGATTTTCAACAGATCTTGAAACGTTAACGAAACATTGCTACAATCAAGCGACTAATAACCAAACTAGAACACATATATAAATACCATAGATATGGCAATGTATAAATTATTAGAAAGAACATGACAAAGGCATTAGTTTCGTGCTGAATGTGCTCCATAATTATCCTGGCAAGAAATAAACAAGAAAGTGCGCACGATTCAAATTTTCTGTTCCGTTTCTAAAAATAAAAATGAGAAAGTACTGGTCTGCATAGCAACGATGGTAAAACACCAATACATTTTAATATTCATTTAGGTATTTGTAAGAATACAGTTGAGGTGGTTTGTACACAAGCTTTAATTATAAGGCTTTTTTGTTCATTCGGGAAGAAGATATAAGCAACTCAGCAAATTGAGACAATACTTATAGTCCGACAGCTGGATATGGTTACCGCACCCCTCACCCCCCCCCCCCCCCCCCCCCCCACCCCCCTTTCGACCCTCTTAATGGGTACCAAAATGTTCGTTAGGGTGTCTAGAAATAGAATCTCCAATGTACTCAAAATAAACTCATATAGGAAAACTAATGGTTTCCATGGCAGCCATAATGAAATTTTGATAGGATATGTTTAGAAAAATGCTAATAACTTTTCACCCTAACGAACATTTTGGTACCCATGAAAAAGTCGTGGGACGGGGTGCGCGGTAACCATAACCAGTTGCCGGACTATTAAAATTCTTGATGATTACGGCCGCAGCTGAATATTGGTGCACTTGATTTTATTGAAATTTATAAATCCAAAATGCAAAAGATAAGTTCGATTGTTGATGCAAACGTGTACTCAGTACATACATGTGGTTAACCTTTTCTTTTAGCTTGGTCTCACTACAATGGCTGCAGAACGTATTAGTAAAGACGATGATTGCCATGTCAATAACCCGTAATACACATCACCTTCATGTTTACATATTTGATGTCAAAATGGTCGATATGTGTGCATAACTGAAGGGTAAGTTCGAAACTAAAGGTTATGGTTAGTTGAAAGGCACATTCGAAACTAAAAGCAATATATTTGCTTTGCTTCTGCAGTGTCTGAGAACGGTGAAGACTGTTACAGCGACGCTGACTGCTATGACAACAATTCCGTTTGTGCTCTTCAAAAGCCAGATTGCAAAGGAAAATGTGCATGTGCCACGGGTTTTGTACTAGATACGATCGAATGCGGAGGGCAGTGTGTTCCACGTGAGTCTGTATTTCTTCCAGTGTCTTTTTTCATGTAAACTGCCCAAATGTTTTTTCACTACTAACATTTTAACCACTGGGAGGTAACTATAAAAGAGACAATGCAGTGACCACATTCGTTAGAAATGTAATTGATATGAATTCCAACATGAATTGTTAGATGTTACTTTTAAACAAAAGTATACTGAAAATAAATAAAATTGCTCTATGTGTGGGCCGAGGTTAGTGTATAGTCTAGCGTTTTGGACAATTGTTGCTCCGTTCGATGAACGTCTGGAAAGAATCTTGAGCCAATATAATGATATGATTCCTATTCAAAAGACTGAAAAAATACTGTAGCTTCATAAAGGAGAGTTGAATCAATTATTGAATGTGATTGTATTTACAAACCTTACAAACGAATGTAAAAAAGATAAATTACGGTAGATACAGGATAAGGTAAATGCAGAAAGTGTCGCTCAATATGGCTGATAACCGGAAATACCGGTATATACATATAAATACGGGAAATTCGTGTAAATACTGGTGACAGGTGTTAATGCTGTTTAAAACCGATGTCATATGGATATTTTAATTTCCAAAGTTTACCGCTGCAATCAACTATACCTAAATATTACATTTATTTCTCAATGAACTGTCACGAAGAAAGCGTGCGTTTGCATTTCTGACAACGGACTAATCATGAATGAAAGTAAGCATGACGCCAGAATTAGATTAAACAGGAGACATGTTTTTAAAACATTTTCACTGTATGTGTTTTTGTTAAAAGTTCTCTTTTTTCATTTGTATGCAAACACATTACATATAAATGTGGTTTCAAACACTTTATCTTTTTAAAATCTACTATACGGACATTAAAACACTATAAATGAGGATCTACGTTCTTGCTATTTTGCTTCGTGACTTTGTGGGCGTATCTTAAATACGAATAATTTTATGATGCTCTAAAGTAAGCTATTCGTCTGATCTACCTACTATAAGTGCTGGCTTAGGTGGCTCGGAGAGAGGGTGACGATATGTTGGGATATATATTAGAGATAAGATAAATTTTGGAATGAAAGAAACAAAAATGATGAATTTCTTCATCTCGTATAGTTTAATTGGTAAATGATTTAAATATTGTTTGATGTTGCTTTATAGTTATACAAAAATAAAAGTATCGAAAGTGTGGGCATTGAAATGTTGTATCGATACATCCGGTCGCTTCAAGCCTTTGAGTGTGTTGCATGAGTACTTTCAGTCGTGTTAATCCCTTAGGTGTGGTGCCAATATTATCGGGCATTTCAAGCCTTGGCGTGTGGTGTGCGAGTACATCCGGTCACTTAAAGCCTTTGCGTGTGTTGTGCAAGTACATTCAGTCGCTTCATGTCTTATTGTGTGAGTACTTTCAGTGCTTCAAGCCCTCAAGTGTACTGAATGAGTAGTTTCACCTGCTTCACGCATTCAAGTTTGCTGTGTGAGTACTACCAGTTGCTTTTATCTTCAAGTTGGCTGTGTGGTTGGTTTCGGTCGCTTCTGTCCTTCAAGTTTGCTGTGTGGCTGCTTTCAGTCGCTTACATCCTTCAAGTTTGCTGTGTGGCTGCTTTTAGTCGCTTCTTTCCTTCAAGTTTGCTGTGTGGCTGCTTTCAGTTGCTTCTATCCTTCAAGTTTGTTGTGTGGCTGCTTTTGGTCTCTTCTATCCTTCAATTTTGCTGTGTGGCTGATTTCAGTCGCTTATATCCTTCACGTTTGCAGTGTTGCTGCTTTTAGTTGCTTCTATTCTTCACGTTTGCTGTGTGGCTGCTTTCAGTTGTTTCTATCTTCAAGTTGGTTGTCTGGTTGCTTTCAGCCGCTTCTGTCCTTCAAGTTTGCTGTGTGGCTGCTTTCAGTCGCTTCTAACCTTCAAGTTTGCTGTGTGGTTGCTTTCTGTCGCCTCTCTCTGTCAAGTGTGTTGTGTGGCTGCTTTCGGTCGCTTCTATCCTTCAAGTGTGCTGTGTTGTTGCTTTAAGTCGCTTCTATCCTTCAAGTGTGCTGTGTTGTTGCTTTAAGTCGCTTCTATCCTTCAAGTGGGTTGTGTGATAGCTTTCAGTCGCTTCTATCCTTCAAGTGTGTTGTGTGATAGCTTTCAGTCGCTTTTATCCTTCAAGTGTGCTGTGTGATAGCTTTCAGTCGCTTTTATCCTTCAAGTGTGCTGTGTGATAGCTTTCAGTCGCTTCTATCCTTCAAGTGTGATGTGTGATTATTTTCAGAGGTGCCAAATGGAGGTCAATGCAATGACACCATCGAAGATATCTGCCTGCATCCGGAGACGACAACATGCATTTTAGACCGTTGCAGATGTGTATCGCCGTTTGTTTGGGATCCGATACAAATGACCTGCGTGGCAGGTAAGTTCGTCTGTTAAATTTCTCTTTTTCTGTTGGCTTAACCAGCTACTCTTTTGTCGTTCTCTGTTTACATTTTAATAAATGGGCGGTTTTTTTCCTCACTTGTATGTGCTACCTAAATATATAATGGATACCCATGACGTACGGATATCGAGAATCTTCAAATATATCGCATCCGTGTGTGCTAGTATATTAATTTGCATAACTCAGAATCGAAACCCATTGCCTGTCAAATAAATGGTTAGTCATGGGCCTACAATTTTAAACGTAGCAAAATAAGAAACTTTGACAACAAGTCTTACTGTTCATTTTGTGTTATGAAGTATTATTGATATATCGCGTATATGCACCTATTCGTATTCGATGAACCATCCTTTGTAATATGTCGTTTTTATATCCATATAACAATTACTCTGTGACTCATAACAATTAATATGTGAATAAATTAATCGAATGTACCCCTGTGTGTGTAACGCGCGCATGTATGCTTTTGCGTATTTCCACCTATTTGTGATCTCATTTTATTATCTGATACAGGAGTTGCGGAATACGGCGATCCCTGTACTTGTGAGACTGAGTGTCAGCCTACTGACGCCTTAGTCTGTAATGTCGAAACAGGACTCTGTGACTGTCGGCCAGGATTCGTCCGTATACTGGACATTTGCATTAGACAAGGTAAGGTCCCGAAAATTTCAAATGTTACATCCTAACTTTTATATATCACATGAAAATGTTCACATTTAAACATTACATTTGAACAATTTACATTTACCGCATTTGCAATTTAAACGTTACAAATCGCGGGGCGAAAATCACGAATACATTTTACATTTCTAGAATCTAATTTACAATTTACTAATCTGGAGTCGCAAATCCCTGATGTAAAATGTACACTGCAAAACACCAGATCAACATTAGGACGCAAGGGGGCGCTTCTAGCACGGGAATGTCCATCTATAAATAGAATGTACTGCCTGAACTGGTCCGCGTTCGTCTGTACTTTCAAGTTATGAGGTTCTTACCGATATATATATATATATATATATATATATATATATATATATATATATATATATATATATATATATATATATATATAGTTATATATATAGTTATATATAAAAGTTATTGTTTGTGACACATTAAGAAAAATGCGTGATACATGTATTTATAACCATTCGTATCATGTAGGCATACTGTAGACATGCACCAATAAAAGTCGGTTCATATTGACACGTCCCTACTGTTTCCTCAAACTGTATAAAGCGGTTTAAATGTTATTCGTATATTTGTATCTCTCAGGTCTCAGGTCTCAGGCCCCCTACACCCCCTTTCAACCTCTACGGTCCCACCAGCTTTCATTTAAGTGCATATATCCTGATTTAACCGAAGTGATCCGAGCTGGCAAAATTCCGTTACCGGTACACAGTATATATTGAGTTCGAACCCAAGACCATCTCGGTAATCAGGTGCTTTGCCACCTGGTCTACCTGGGCAGAGAGCTTTTAACCATCTTTATTTTTAGCCAGGCATCATCTGAACAGAACCACCAGTACCTAGCCTGTTCCTGCTCCACTAAAAACGCCACTAAAAAAGCTGGAAAAAATCCCATTACCGAGAGCGGTTGTCAAACCCAAGACCTCCTGCTCTCGAGGTAGGCGCTCAAGCAACTGAGCTACATGGGCACCTGACTCTGGCGAAAGCTCACTATATCACGTTCCCCTATTGATGTAGTTCAATTCCAATGCATTGTAACAAATCCGAATGCGATTGAGATCGCATGTTCTTCTGGAAACGTCCGATATGCATATTAAACTGCATTGAATGAAGTTTTTTTAGAAAACAAAGACTTATATGGTAAGATTATTTGCAGAAATTTAATATATACATTAGTAACTATTTTTGGCAAAAGATAACGCGTTCAATTTGACACCAAATAACGTTGGCTGCTTTCTATTTTATCTCCTTTTAAGAATCATTTATGATTCCGTTCGGTAAAACTGTCGCTGACTAAACGAGACAACAGTATCATATATGATTGGGTTTGTCCTTCCGTTCTTTATGAAAAAAAAGATTTAAAAAATAAGAGAATTTATCATGGAGAGGATTTAACACTTTTGAGTTATATTCTTGGTGAAGCCAATTTATAATCAATTTTCAGGTATGGTCTTAACTACTAATCGTCTTTTTAATCTTATATTTTTTTTCTTTGGCATTTCCATCATACTAACAAAGCACTATGAAACAATTTTCCATTCTTTGACATTGTTATGTTTGAATCAGTATGAGAAGATTTACACTTCCATATTTTTGCAATATTTTTGCATCTTGAAACATGAAGTTGTCTTCTGCTTCAGATATATGCTTGGTGGCCATTACTCTTTATTAAAGGTGGTATGAAACAGGAATGAAGAGGTCACATGGTTTTCTTTGTTTGAAAATGGCTAACTTTGTAGCATGGTTCCGATCTTTTGCTGTACCTTTTAATTGATTTGGTTGTTTAAGAAAAGCAAATTGGTATAAACTGTCAAACTGGCCGCAATAGCTCAATTGGTAGAGCGTCGGCTTGCGGATCAAGAGGTCGCGGGTCCAAACCCTGCCCAGGTCAAACCAAACACTTTATAAAGTTGGTGGTAGTGGCTTCCCTTCTAACGCTCGGCTAAGGGGACAGCATTACACCTGACTCGACGGTGTCAGTATAATGGACCGGCCGGGTTCAGTCCCTGGGCACCTCATAAGTACCCCTGTGCTATAATGATAGAAATGTCGCTGCACAGTATTGGCAAAAATGCCAGCAAATCCCATCCCTGATTCCGTTCTATTTTTAACTTATTATTCCGTTCTATTTTTAGCTTAGTGACGTCTATATTTAATTGGTTCCGCCACTTAGCGTCTGAATGTTGTCAATTCTTAACTTGTACATTAGTGGTTTGTGACTTGATAATTGTGACTTGAGATTTGTAATTTGTAACTGTATACGAGGAATGTAAATTAGATACATGTAAAAACGAACGTGTTTGAGCAAACAAATAGCAAATTTAAGCATATGCAGTGTTGCAATTTGCAAATCAGAAATTGAATATTGGCGGATATCCACTTCCATAGTTTTATCTCAATTTTAATAGAGATTCACACAGTGAAGACTTATCCATATGATTAAAGCCCTGATTGGATTGTGCTGTTTTCTCTAAATGATAATATGAAAATGGCACACGATCTAGTAGACAGTGTAAATATAATAGAGTAAATGAGTAGAGGACAAATAAAAGGAAAATGCAGAAACATAGTTGCCAAACTCACTCTGTTAAAAGAAAGATATTTGGTGAGGAAGCACTCATGTGTTCTGAAGGGTACCGCCACTAAGAACATAAGGAAGCACTCATGTGTTCTGAAGGGTACTGCCACTAAGAACATTAGGAAACACTCATGTGTTCTGAAGGGTACTGCCACTAAGAACATAAGGAAGCACTCATGTGTTCTGAAGGGTACTGCCACTAAGAACATAAGGAAGCGCTCATGTGTTCTGAAGGGTACTGCCACTAAGAACATGAGGAAGCACTCATGTGTTCTGAAGGGTACTGCCACTAAGAACGTGAGGAAGCACTCATGTGTTCTAAAGGGTACTGCCACTATGAACATAAGGAAGCACTCATGTGTTCTGAAGGGTACTGCCACTAAGAACATAAGGAAGCGCTCATGTGTTCTGAAGGGTACTGCCACTATGAACATAAGGAAGCACTCATGTGTTCTGAAGGGTACTGCCACTAAGAACATAAGGAAGCGCTCATGTGTTCTAAAGGGTACTGCCACTATGAACATAAGGAAGCACTCATGTGTTCTGAAGGGTACTGCCACTAAGAACATAAGGAAGCGCTCATGTGTTCTAAAGGGTACTGCCACTAAGAACATGAGGAAGCACTCATGTGTTCTGAAGGGTACTGCCACTAAGAACATAAGGAAGCGCTCATGTGTTCTAAAGGGTACTGCCACTAAGAACATGAGGAAGCACTCATGTGTTCTGAAGGGTACTGCCACTAAGAACATAAGGAAGCGCTCATGTGTTCTGAAGGGTACTGCCACTAAGAACATAAGGAAGCGCTCATGTGTTCTGAAGGGTACTGCTACTAAAAACATTAGGAAGCACTCATGTGTTCTGAAGGGTACTGCCACTAAGAACATAAGGAAGCACTCATGTGTTCTGAAGGGTACTGCCACTAAGAACATTAGGAAGCACTCATGTGTTCTGAAGGGTACTGCCACTATGAACATAAGGAAGCACTCATGTGTTCTGAAGGGTACTGCCACTCAGAACATTAGGAAGCACTCATGTGTTCTGAAGGGTACTGCCACTAAGAACATTAGGAAGCACTCATGTGTTCTGAAGGGTACTGCCACTAAGAACATGAGGAAGCACTCATGTGTTCTGAAGGGTACTGCCACTAAGAACATGAGGAAGCACTCATGTGTTCTGAAGGGTACTGCCACTAAGAACATTAGGAAGCACTCATGTGTTCTGAAGGGTACTGCCACTAAGAACATTAGGAAGCACTCATGTGTTCTGAAGGGTACTGCCACTAAGAACATAAGGAAGCACTCATGTGTTCTGAAGGGTAGTGCCACTAAGAACATAAGGAAGCACTCATGTGTTCTGAAGGGTACCGCCACTAAGAACATGAGGAAGCACTCATGTGTTCTGAAGGGTACTGCCACTAAGAACATAAGGAAGCACTCATGTGTTCTGAAGGGTACTGCCACTATGAAAATAAGGAAGCACTGATGAGTTCTAAAAGGGTACTGCCACTAAGAACGTGAGGAAGCACTCATGTGTTCTGAAGGGTACTGCCACTAAAAACGTGAGGAAGCACTCATGTGTTCTGAAGGGTACTGCCACTAAGAACGTGAGAAAGCACTCATGTGTTCTGAAGGGTACTGCCACTAAGAACATTAGGAAGCACTCATGTGTTCTGAAGGGTACCGCCACTAAGAACATAAGGAAGCACTCATGTGTTCTGAAGGGTACTGCCACTAAGAACATTAGGAAGCACTCATGTGTTCTGAAGGGTACTGCCACTAAGAACATGAGGAAGCACTCATGTGTTCTGAAGGGTACTGCCACTAAGAACATAAGGAAGCACTCATGTGTTCTAAAAGGGTACTGCCACTAAGAACGTGAAGAAGCACTCATGTGTTCTGAAGGGTACTGCCACTAAGAACGTGAGGAAGCACTCATGTGTTCTGAAGGGTACTGCCACTAAGAACATGAGGAAGCACTCATGTGTTCTGAAGGGTACTGCCACTAAGAACATGAGGAAGCACTCATGTGTTCTGAAGGGTACTGCCACTAAGAACATGAGGAAGCACTCATGTGTTCTAAAAGGGTACTGCCACTTAGAACATGAGGAAGCACTCATGTGTTCTGAAGGGTACTGCCACTTAGAACATGAGGAAGCACTCATGTGTTCTGAAGGGTACTGCCACTAAGAACGTGAGGAAGCACTCATGTGTTCTGAAGGGTACTGCCACTAAGAACGTGAGGAAGCACTCATGTGTTCTAAAAGGGTACTGCCACTAAGAACATGAGGAAGCACTTATGTGTTCTGAAGGGTACTGCCACTATGAACATAAGGAAGCACTCATGTGTTCTGAAGGGTACTGCCACTAAGAACATGAGGAAGCACCTATGTGTTCTGAAGGGTACTGCCACTAAGAACATTAGGAAGCACTCATGTGTTCTGAAGGGTACTGCCACTAGGAACATAAGGAAGCGCTCATGTGTTCTGAAGGGTACTGCCACTATGAACATAAGGAAGCACTCGTGTGTTCTAAAAGGGTACTGCCACTAAGAACGTGAGGAGGCACTCATGTGTTCTGAAGGGTACTGCCACTAAGAACATAAGGAAGCACTCACGTGTTCTAAAAGGGTACTGCCATTAAGAACGTTAGGAAGCACTCATGTGTTCTAAAAGGGTACTGCCACTATGAACATAAGGAAGCACTCATGTGTTCTGAAGGGTACTGCCACTAAGAACGTGAGGAAGCACTCATGTGTTCTGAAGGGTACTGCCACTAAGAACATTAGGAAGCACTCATGTGTTCTGAAGGGTACTGCCACTAAGAACATTAGGAAGCACTCATGTGTTCTGGAGGGTACTGCCACTAAGAACGTGAGGAAGCACTCATGTGTTCTGATTTGTACTGCCACTATGAACATAAGGAAGCACTCATGTGTTCTGAAGGGTACTGCCACTAAGAACGTGAGGAAGCACTCATGTGTTCTGAAGGGTACTGCCACTATGAACATAAGGAAGCACTCATGTGTTCTGAAGGGTACTGCCACTATGAACATAAGGAAGCACTCATGTGTTCTAAAAGGGTACTGCCACTAAGAAAATAATGAGAAGATGAACAAAGTTGTTTTCTAGAATTAAGGTTTGTTGATGTGAGACCTGTGCGAGAAGGAAATATGCCCTGACAATGCGCATTCGGTGCTTATATTAAATATAAATGGTTTCGCTAGGGTTTAGAACTCTTCAGTGTACTTTCAATATTTCATAATTTCTAATGACATATTTTTGTTTTAATTATGGTCAGCTAATAGTACTGACATCGAACTTCCTGGTTATAATGGATATATCGTTTACAAAAGCTATAGGCATAGTCATAACGTCATAAACGGATGAGGAATAATCTAATACACCAATATCACACCCTTTCAGCAGTTGAAAATCACTACAAAAAAAACTATAGTTAAAACTGAACAAACCTTTTATTTTTTACTGATAAAAACATCTTTGTGAGTTGCTTAGATTTATGATGCGAATATTCGCCTTTAATTAGTATAATTGATTAAGATATTTAAGTTTAACAACGAAACATTATTTTCTTAGAAAGCTTTGGTGCAGTGTTCATTGCAGGAGACAAGATCATCAAATTGGAGTAGGGGTGGTTGAGGTATAATTTGTTTTTAATCATGCATGTATAGCAAATTTAGGTGTTGATGGTTATTCACCACACATTCCTCTATCCAGGTTAAAATGGAAAAATCAGAAAATAACTCGGAGTTAAAATTGCAACAAGCTTATTAGGTATAAGTGGAAAATTATTCAACGATGCTGATAGAAACTATACTTTTGTTGACGTATATGATGCTTCATTTATTGACTTGTTAAGCCGAGTGTAATTGGGTTGACTAGTGAGTGGAGTGTATATTTTTATGAACTGAGTGACCATGCGGATAATCACGCTTGTTTTTTTGTTTATGTGTTTTAGGTTTATCGTCCCATCAAAAGTATTTTAGTTATTTGTTGACTGTGTCCACTTGAAACATATACAGTGTTCTTTCTCTGTGGAAAGCTTACCATGAACACATGGCACATTATTATGACACCGGGCCAACCTGTTCTGGAACTTTGCTCAAGCGTTAACAAGGGAGCTAGACAACTACCCTTTTTAACGACTTTGGTAAGTCGCGGTTCGGGATCGAACCCGGGGCCTCCCGTATCTGGAGCCGACTCTCTACTACCGATTGTGCTATCAGGTCCGGTAATATTTATTTTTCTGACAGTTAAAATAGTGTGAAAGTGAAGAGAAACCATGTCGATGATACAGGGTATAAGTGAAATTATATGTATATAACTTCATGCCGTTGACCAATTATACGACGTATTCCCAGCTTCAATGGCATTGTAAATGCCTTTGATACTTCAGATATGATTTCTCTAAATGAGACTTTTATTTCACTCATATATTGATTTACAGATTTTGATGATCCTTTATTTAATAAATTGGTCAAATACAAAGGGAATGACAGACTTATTTATCAAAATACTGGTAACAGAGAATATAAGGACTGATGGCGGATATAAAAGAGCACGGAGAATGTATTGGCGTCCATTAACGGATTTTAATTACTTGCATTCAACAGAAAGCGGAAAGTAGTTTTGTTCTACTGGAAAGAATGGCACAGATTTATGTAAAAAAAAAGAGAAATAAAATTAGACAAAAATATGACCCGAAATTGAACAGCTTAAAATGCAAGACCAACACAATTATGGAAATATTTTAAAAGCATAATGATACCTCTAATCAAATACCTATTAGTAAATACATTAAAGATTTTACTAGCCCTGAAAATATTGACAGAATTAGAATGAAAATGCAAATGTGTTAAGCTAAAATCATAACTATAAACTGATCATAATCAGCTTGACATAAAAATACATAAAAAGTACCATTAATGTAGTTTATAAATCTGTCAAAATGATAAACAATTATAAAGCTATTGGAAAAAATCATATAATAAATAAGTATCTTGTACAAAGTACAGATACAGTTATTTTATTTCATATTTCGTATTTAAATGAAGTACATAGTTTCTGTTTCTTGCCATATACATATGCTTGTGTTTATAGATATGTTAGTCTTTGAACAAATGATAAACTTCCCACTCATCTGCACCAGAGAATTTATGTTATAGATTTGTAATACAGAACTACGCTGCATTAAATGCCGTTTTGTAAAACTTTTTTCTTCAAGGGAACAGTTGGCCCAGTTGGTGGACTTTACTCTTTAATTGAAAGCTTTATCAATCAATCAGAAACATAGAGTTATGATAAATGAATCCTAGTGAAGTTGAACAGACAATTTTGTCATATTTTTGTCACTGTCACGGTGACGGACAGATTAATCACAACATATTTGTTATACACTGATTGCTACATGCTCACAAGTTTCTTTAGTAGAGATGCTTAAATACAGGTTCACATCACTGTCCGGCATTGTGGATTTAGACTTTTACTTGTCAAGAAAGATAGTTTTGCCTGTAACCGATTTGAACAAAACAGATAACAAATACAGTGATTTTTTACCTTATAGATTGCCAATTCAATGACGATTCTGTGTATTATATTAAATTTTATTCCATCGATTCAAAAAGGACCATATTCTGAGTTTGTTAATATTTTAAACGGAACAAAACACAAAAAAAATCGTTTCGGCAGTACGTTTGAAAGGCTTAAGTGTTGAGAAGTTCTGTTAAACACAAACACATTTGTACAGTGACCAATTCACAGCTGATCTACTTGCAGAATGATTTCTCAGTTAAGACTTCGCCCACGCTTGTGTCTCCAACAGAGACATAATAACACCATTACTATTGTTATACTCAACCTCGTATGTAATAGCCATATAATACAATATATTATACAATTGTGAAGCGTTAAAGAAACTCTAAGCAAATACTTATGCAGATTGAGCATAATCTTAACAGAGAAAGGATTCTGTAAATGGAACTAAGAGATTGTCTTGAAATAATCCATCTTTTCCTTCATTTTAACGGGGCATTATTTACAATTTTCTAAATACACTGTGCAATCTCGCATTTGGTTAAGTATTTAGTACACGTATTTAGTTCTTTGAGAGGTACTCTAAATGTACCATTTTTTACATTTAAAGAACGATTCGACTTCTGTCATAAAAATGGAACTATCTGTTGTAGTACATGACAAGAACACGTAACAGTGAGTGTACACGAAATTATGGAAGAGACATTGAATACTTTGTATAAAGTATACAAAATTAAAACCAAAAAACAACAACAAAAAACAAAAACATATGGAAAATAACTATAGGATTTCTTTCAGTTCATTAATATGGGATTACGTTTTGTTGTGCTTATGTTTTCTAGGTCTCTACGAAGACTTATGCAAAGAAGCATGGTCTTGTGCGGATCCTTTCAAATGTAATGGATTATCTGGAGAGATTAAAAAGAGCTGCCAGTGTGAAGGACAAGACATATACAATGAGACATCACAGACCTGTGAACCAGAAAGTAAATGATTACTAAACACTTCAAGCAAGCCAGGGCTGAGGATAGACGATCAGTTTTTTAATAATTGCGCATTTTTCTCTCTCCAATGCCAGTGTTGCTATGACTTAGTTTATTTGACTTGATTTGACAGTGAGAAACATCATACACGGCTTCGCAAGTTTTGTTAGTTTGAAATACGATTTTGCATAACTGCGGTTCATTCTTGTTTTATAAAGTTGGTTAACCGATAACTATATGCTTTACAGTTTCTCACATAATCTCAAGATGATCGTCAATTGAAGATTCTGTTAAGAAGCATGTAATTGCTTCACCAAAAGCACCACACTTATCCGATGCTCTGGTCCTTGTTGACAAAATGGACACCCCACAGCGGATAATCGACTATCCTCAAGGAGACAAAATAAAAGCACTGCATTGGACCGTACTTACCAGTCATTGTTTGGAATTGTTGCTGACAGATGTTTTAGTGATAAGTATGAAAAAAGGTTAAAAGATCCATTGAGAAATGTAAATCATATTGTAACAACACTTTAGATAACTTTAAAAATGTGTGGAGTGGAAAGTACTGGAAGAAAAAATATGGTTTCGATATCACTTTTGAAAAATGTTTCTATCGTCATTGTTGATTAATAAAACGATTTAACGACGTGTTTACCTGGAATATCAAAGTGCTACCTTTGAATGTTTATTTAACCACATGGATTTTAATGGGTCTATAAGAAGTGTACACATCAATGCACACATTTTTGTTATTCTTTCCACTTCAAAATTATGGCATGTAAGAATTTCTGACACTGTGTGTTGTAAATGTACATTAGAAATGTCAAAAATGCATTTTAAAATAAAGATATTTTTTTGGGGAATGACAAAATCTTGATCTATTCTCCTTATATATCAATATCACAACACTTTAAAAATTAACAAAACGTTTACTACCGTATAGACATGCCTATTGTCTGTCGACACCTTTACAGTATGCGTCGTGTAACTTACATTTTTCTGTGGTTCTTTCGCATCTTTTTGATACAGACAAGGAATTATATATCACTTGAGTGTTAGGATTCACTTCGTCAATTATATATTTCACAAAGACCTGCCCATTTAAGGCTAATCAAGACAAAAAGACGATAAGGAAAATGTTAATAGCAACAGTTTCTTTTGATAATTTCATTTGATTGTAACGCACTTTACTAATCACAAATAATCAATGCGAATTTAAATAAAGATCTACAAGACTTTTATCTGATATATTTTTAACAAAAATGCATACTATCTGACAATTAGTTTTAAGCTAGTTGCTTCCGTCAAAATTATGTTAAAACGAGAATTTCAATCGGGCTGTCACTCTTTGAAACTGTTTTCTTAACAGCTGTTTTCTTTGATAATGAATGTGATATACATTTTGTTCTCAAAAGTAGGACAACGGGTCGCATTCTTGCAAATGAGGCTAAAATCAATTTATCCCTTGAAAAACAAGATTTAACAAGGTTGCTTACCGTTGAATTATTATTGAAACCAGTTGCCAGTGCTGATAATATATTCAAATAGATTTACTTTTCTTAAAACTGACAAAATAACATAATTTGAGAAGGTCTTTCTTATTCTTAAAACTGACTGGTAAATACTGGTCCAAAACATGGCCAAATTTTAACGGCCAGCTTTTATGTCCACTAAATGTGTAGGTTGAGATTTTGTGATGTAAAAACAATTATTCTCCTAGAAGCAAAGATCACTTAATAATGTATGTATTTGCAGTTTTGTCAATCATCCTAATTAACAACATATTAATACCTGATGACCAGATTGGTTTTAATATCCAAGGTAACTAGAAAAGGCTGTTCAATGTTTTTGTTGTTTTGTTGTTGTTGTTATTTTGTAATTGGTCAGTAATAAAGCTTAAAATTGAGTTTAACCGCTGGAAGAAAATAAAACAGAATTTCTACCGACCCATTTAGTGGGCTATCTATGATATGAATTCGGACCGATACTGGACTTTCCCTTGCTTAATTGTTTTTCTTTTTGTTCATTATTTTGTTCCTTTATCAAATCTTTTTTGTTTATATATGTATAATATTTTATGTTCAATAAATTTTATCAGCATATGAACAATTTGCGTAGCTTTTTATTAAGATTCCAGCTACATCTGTAACAAATATTCTTGTAAAAACTATTTTCTTAGAATTACTACCACTACTTCCACTACCACTATTACTAGTACCACTACCACCACCACTACTACTACTACCATTACTATTACCACCACTACTACTACTACCACAACCACCACCACTACTACCACCACCACTACTACTACTACCACTACCAACCACCACTACCACTACCACTACTACTACTACTACCACTACAACTACTACTACTACCACTACAACTTCTAATACCACTACAAATACTAGTACTACCACAACTACTAATACCACCGCTTCCACTACTTCGACTATCACAACTACTACTACCAGAAATGGGGGAATAAAAGATTGATGGATTGATTGACACTACCACTGCTTCTACTACCACAATTACTACGAATACCACAACAACTACTACTACTACTACTACTACTACTACTACTACTAGTACTAGCACTACTACTACTACCACTACTACCACTACTACTACTACGACTACTTCTACTACTACTACTACTACTACTACTACTACTACTACTACTACTACTACTACTACTACTACTACTACTAGTACTACTACTACTACTACTACCACTACTACTACTTTAAGTACTACTACTACTACCACTACTACTACCACTAGCATTACTTTTACCACAACTACTACTAATACTAACACTACTACTACCACTACTACTACCTGTACAGCCACTACCACTACTACTACTACCACTACTACTACTACCACAACTACTACTAGTACTACCACTACCACTACTTCTACTACCACAACTACTACTACTACTACTACCACTAATACTACTAGTACTACCACTACTACTACTACCACTACAACTACTCCTACTAGTACTACGACTACTACTACTACCGTAGTACAGTGAACCTCAATTCCCAGT